>JAMKQA010104156.1:0-12894 GCA_024699735.1 Posidonia australis | reverse complement strand
CTGGTCCGAGATGTTCCGCTCCGCCTCCGTCCGCCGCCCACCACCGGACTCCTCCTCCTCCTCCTCCCCCAAACCCCCATACGACCAGCCCCAAACCCTAGGCGACGACGTCGACTCCCATGCCCGCCTGGCGCTCTATATCGCCATGGCCCATGCCGGCCTCGCCTTCTTCTTCGTCCTCCTCTACGGCCTCTACCGCCTCCTCCAGGACTTCCTCCGCCCCATCCAGTGGGCCGTCCTCTGCTCCATCCCCCTCCGCCAGGTCCACAACGCCATCGTCTCCTTCTGGACGGGCCCCCTCACCTCCGGCCTCACCGAGACCTTGCTCGCCGTCCCCGCTGCCATCTTCAACGTCTCCGCCGGGACTCTCATCGACATCCGCCAGGCCTGCTTCCGGGCCTTCTCCCGCCAGCGTCGGCGGCAGGAGGAATCGGGATCGGAGTCGGGCGAGAGTGGAGCGGTTGGGTTCGAGAAGCTGGTCCAGTGGCTGGTCTCCTTCGGGTTGTTCGTCATTGCCTACGAAAGGCTCGGGTTTGGGGCCGTGGCGATGTTCGGGGTGGTGTTCGTGTTCGCCAACCCGAAGGCGGTGTCGGTGGTGAGGAACGCGAGTTTCGTGGGCAGGAGGAAGAATTCGAGGTTTGGGTTCTTGACTAGGAAGGTTTTGGAGAAGTTGGAGACGGTTGTGGCTGTTGGGTTGATCTTCGCGTTGATTGCCGGGATTCTGGTGGGTGGGGTGTTCTTCTCTTACAAGATCGGTGTGGAGAGCAAGGACGCGGTGATTTCTATGAAGACGCATGTACAGGAGAGCAATTACGCTGAGAGGATTGGGTTCAAGAAGTGGATGGATGACAATGATATTCCAGGGATGGTGGACCAGTATTCCGAGAAGTTGTATGACACTGTGTGGAAGCAGATTGATTGTATGGCCGTGCAGTATAACGTGACGGAGTTTGCCAACGGGTTCAAGCAGTTCTTCTTAATTAACAGGTCGGCGGATCCGTCAGCGCCCTCAACAACGTTGCTTGTGTCTGCGCCGCATCCTTATGCAGAGAAGCTGCAGTCTTTAAGTACCGGTGTTAAGAATCGGGAGTGGATGAGCATTTACACCGAGATGGATTCGATATTCAGGGAATTGTTGATTACTAGAGAGGATTTGGTGGAGAAGGCAAAAGAGTATGCTTTCCAGGGGATGGAGGTCTCTAAACGAGTGCTGGCGAGTAGTGGGTCTCTTGTTGGTGGGAGTGCTAATTTGTTGTTCTCAATTGGCCTTTCGGTTCTCTCTGGTGCTGCGGAGGTTTTGAATTTTGTGTCACAATCTATGGTTTTCTTCTGGCTTCTGTACTACCTCATCACTTCAGAGTCTGGGGGAGCCACCGAGCAGGTTATGGGCATGCTTCCGATGTCAAACCCTATGAAGGTGAGATGCGTTGAGGTGATTAACCGTGCTATTAGCAGTGTTCTACTGGCAACTGCAAAGATTGCATTCTTTCAAGGCTGTCTCACATGGTTGCTCTTCAGATTCTATAATGTGCATTTCCTGTATGGCTCCACCATCTTTGCTTTGCTTAGCCCACTGCTCCCGTTTCTTCCAACTTGGCTTTCATCACTCCCTGCAGCAGCACAGATGATTGTAGAAGGGAGATATATCATGGCTGCCGTGTTGTCCACACTGCATCTTACACTGATGGACTGTGGCGTCTCTGCAATCCAGAAGGATATACCTGGTCACAGTGCTTACCTCACTGGGCTTAGCGTTCTTGGTGGCATAGCTTTGTTTCCTTCTGCTTTAGAGGTAGTTTTCTTTGTACTGCCTTTTCTTCCCATCAAACGATTACTTTGATGAAAATGGTTTACATTGGATTATGTGCTGCAACTCCTGTATACAGAAGTTGCTAATTTGGGCAATGAATTAGTACTTTATGATAAACTTGTTGTTCTCCGTGACGAATTATATTGACATAGCTTTCTTTTAGTTACTCAATGATTCAATCAATTTAGCAAGTTGACCTTTTCTTTGTACAGGGAGCTATAATGGGTCCACTTATAATGACACTTGTGATGGCCTTGAAGAATTTGTATGCTGAGTTTGTTTTGGGTGATACAAAGGAAAGCACTTAAATGTGTATTGGGGCATAAATGTTGGAGGTCATGTCCCTTGGCTCTGCAATGTTCAGCAGGAGACATCCCTTGGTCAGAGTATCAGCTTCTCTATGGTATCCTTATTCTTTGTATTAATTTATTTGTACTATAGGATGATGACTTTTCTTCAGTGTGTAGAATTTGTATAATTAGTCATTTCCTCCTTGTTTGCTGCTTACTAGAGAGGATACTAGAGAGGAACTTGTACATTTCGTGTTATAAGTTGGTGTCCCAGATTTCAGTAATAGTTGTCAATCTCATTTTGGTTGTCAATCTCGTTTTGGTAGTTTTGAATTTGTGTTCAAGTTGTCTTCAGTTGACATCAAGCACTATTATATATCTTTTTATGTATGGATTGTAGAATGAAGAATTTTATTAGGAGTCAAGGACTGCTCCCATCTTTATCTGAAAAACCATTTTCATGTGGTCAGATACCATATAATGGATCATAGCCTCTATGAAAGCCTTTTGAGGTTGCTGCAATCTGGGTTTATCTACCGCTCAAAAAAGAAGAAGAAGGGTAATCTGCATTTATCAGGCCACCAACTTGTTCCCAAAAACATGATGGGTCTGTTTCTTACTGGCTCTAATTCTCTAAATATTCTTGCATGAGGAACTCTGCATCGTTATTTGGGTTGTAGCCTTGGTTGGTCTTTCCGTAATCAAACTTGAAATCATATTTGTCTTTAGACTGTAAACATCTAAAAATTAGATAAGATGTAGTTTATTATTTTCACTCTTCATTGTACTGTGCATTGTTTTGGTGCAGGATAACCTACGAATGAAACACGGAATGAGAGAAAAATGACTGATGTGGCATACGGGTATGTGGCAATGAAATCTGAGAATTTTTTATTCAAGAGTCTAGAAAATTTGAAAATAAGTGTGCCAAGAAATAGGAGATTAAGACGTTAGATGTTGGGTGGAAGTAAGCCACAATGTGGATGATTTTTTGGTAACTGGAAGAATGGAGGAAAATGGATAATAAACTTTAGCCAAATAGCCAAGTAGATGATGAGATCAATCCTTTTTATCTATTTTTAAACAAACGTACAGATGCAGAAGGTAAAAGAAGATTGAAATTAGTAATAGACTGATGGATCATAGTTTTAATGTTATGTGGAAGATGGGTGGTTGTGGGTGGAGGTGATTGGGTAAGGTTCTAGGAAGATAAATGAATTGGGTCATCTGCATTAATGTTGTCCTTTCTTGCTCTCTTTCATGTTGTTTCGAACGGTCTGAGGAAGGGATTTTCTGGGATTCTAATTTGGGAGAGATCTAAATGATGGTGAATTTTCTGACTTTGTTTTCTTATTGGCACTTTTAAATTCCCATGGCTCATCCATGTTAAAATTCTGAGTCATACCAGTGGATGTGGAACAATAATGGTCTTTTTTTCTGTTTGCTGTGTTGGCTGGTGGTGAATGTGGCGTGTGTGAAATACATTGGGAAAAAGGTAGTCCCTACAAAGATGCATTTTTTTTACTTGGCAGTTCATGGAAATGAAATTGCTTTGGAACACCGAGGTTTTTAGCTTTGGAGGCGGAGGAAGATTGGTAGCACCTTTTCTTTGACTGCCGGTGTATCAAGAAATTGTGGCACTCTCTGATTGGCCTTGCACGGGTCAGGTTATTGAGTGCCTTTGGAGTCGTTGGTCCTCTCATACAAGATTCGACCGTGAAAAGAAAGTGGTATGCGTTATGTTACCACATGAATTATGGTGGATACATGGGAATGTCACCTCAGATGGGGAATTCTCATCCAGTTTAGAGGGTTTTTTGGGTTTATGTGTAAACTGTCATTTATTTTTGGGCACCCCTTTTTTTGTCTGGTTTGTGTGTGTGTGTTCCTTTTATGGAACCTTTTTTTATGTCTTTCCTGAGATTCTCTCCTTGATAGTTTCTCTCTTTATTTGTAGTTTTCTGTCGTTTTTTTTTGCAACGAAATTTTTACTTTTACTGCTCCAAAACAAAAGATCCTACGCTGGTGTAGACGTAGAATATTCCGGAAACGATTTGAAGAATTTCAGAGATCCTATGCTTCATAGCAGCTGGGGCCTATACTCATTATATCCAGTAAATAATTACGTTGCATTGGTTACTTATATTCAGCACGCTGAAATCTTGTCAACGTGGCTTGCTTGGGGTGCAACTACTGCATTTTATGAGTGTCCAGTCTGATTACCGTGAGCCTACCCAAGCCTACCGAATACAGTTCTACTCGACATCTATCTGGTCATTGCTACCGTGGGCCTACTCTGGGTCCATCAAATTGAGTCTAGCCTATGAACCTCACCGATCATTAGAAAGTTATAAATATCCAACCACACTTACTTAGGTATGCCCCCTTGATTGCTTTTTCTCCCTCTTTTCCTTCGGCTCGTCTCGCTCTTGTTCACGTCAACCTTGTCGATCTCTATTCAAGTGTATCATTGGCCCAGACGCAACGTGTCAACTACCTCCTCAATTGAGTCCACTAGCTGACAGGCATGTTGACTCAACTACTTCTAAAGGGGCAAGATCAATTAGCGTTGTTTGTGGGAAACTCCGAGTTGCATGCCTGTTTAGACCCATTCACAAGGATGAGTATCGAAGCAAGTGATGAATATCACACTAGAGAACTTTCATGTCCCCCAGGAGTAGGTCGCCTTCCTCACTGTGAAGCTCAAAAGGAGAGATCAAGTTGCCTTCAAGGCTATGCGGGAGGAGCAAGCCAATCAATCCTGACCTCATTCTCCACCCAACCTTCAAATGGGTTGTCTAGAACTCACCCACATCACCTTGCACCACCAAGGTGATGGATAGAGTCGCGTAGTTGCCTCGTTCGGTCAAGATGTGGAGGAATGACCGACACAGATGGAGGATTGACTCTTGAAGATACAGTAGAAGAAGAAGTCAAGCTTAACAAGTATGCTCGAGGGGATAGAGTACTCTTGGTTCACCAAGCTTGTTCGTGTCGAGTTGTTTTCAAATAGGTTCAAGATGCCACACATAGAGTCATATGATGGGGCAGGCGACTCTATAGACTACGTGCAAGCATTACACAACATACTTGGTGTCCACCATGCCAATGACGCCGTTTTCTGTTGAGTCTTCCCCATAACCCCTTGGAGAACAGCCAGGGTGTGGTTTTCAAGACTTGCTCGGCCATCCATTGGCTCGTTCAAAGAGTTCTCCCAAGCCTTTTGCAACTACTACATCAGTTGTCGCAAGAGAGCTTGGGACTTTGATTTCCTCATGGCAACCACTAAGATATCGGTCTTGGACAATGATATTGCTCTAGATGCTTTCAGTTATGGGATGGTCGACGATGAGTTGTCCAGGTTGTTTGCCAAGAATAAGCCCCAAACGTTCACAAAGGCCCTGGAGCAAGCCAAGAAGCATATCCTGGATGATCAGGTGGGGTGGCCAAGGCAATTAGGGAGTCGAGGTGAGAAGCAGTCAAGAGGAGTTTCATCGACCATCCCATTGTCCTGTTTGACACGAACTTTGCGTTGCAATGCCTAAAGAGGTGGTCATCACCATCCCTAAGGAGAGTCATCAACCATCTATCTGACCAGCACCCCAACTCTCGTCGATTGCTCCTTGATACGACCACTTTACTCCCTTTAAGGTTTCCCTCGCCCATCTCCTCAGAGATGTCAAGAGAATGAAGAACTTGAAGTGGCCAAGAAGAATGTGAATGAAGCTTAGTCGGTAGGTAGACAACTCAACATATGCTGAATTCCATTGAGATTGAGCCATACCACTAACGACTGTCGACTCCTCAAGGAGGAAATCGAGACACTCATCTGACGAGGGTGCCTAAGTTGGTACGTCAATAGACCTTGGAGAGAGCTTGCCCATTCGGATACGGATCGCTCAGCCCAGTGGGCCAAGTGGGGCAACCACTTGGGCGGCCATGAAGCAACATGTGAGGACTGTTTATAACACTCACTTAGCATCAAGCAAGCCAAAGTGGCCTAGAAGGGAAGAGGAGATTAGCATCATTGGTCAGGAGCTTGATGGGGTCATGGCATTGCACGACGACGCCCTTGTCATTTCTTTGACGATCTCCAACACCCTCGTCAAGCAAGTCCTGGTTGCTGAAGGTAGCTTGTGCGACATAATCTTCTGGGAACCTCTCTAGAAATTAGGTTTCAACCCCCAACACCTCAAGCCCATGAAGACTCAACTGATAAGGTTCAACAACCACACTACACTAGTTGAGGAAACCATCGTCTTACCTACCAGCCTTGGCAAAGGAGACTGGCAAGTGACAGTCATGATTGAGTATGTGGTTGTAAAGTTGTCGATTTACTATAATGTCATTCTCGATTAACCTACATTGAGTTAGCTTCAAGGGCTCCCCTTAACCTATCACTTGTGCATGAAGTTCCCCATGGTGGTCAGAGTGGAATTTGTGCGTGATGATGAAGTGGTGACCAAGGGATGCTACATGAATTCGCTCAAGGTGAAGCCCACGAAGGCCATGGTATTGGCTAAGTAGGACGCCTTGACCACCTAGGAGTAGCTTTGCCAAGATGAGGAGGCCAATGAGTAGGGTCTACTTGCTTGACATGCTAAGGATGGCACGCTAAGGACCAAGCCGGCGAATGAAATCGAAGCAATAAAGTTCGATAGTATGGGCCAATCGAAGAAGCTACGGATAGGCGCTAGCCTTCTCGACCATGTGAGGATTGACATCGTGTGGGCCTGGCCAACGTATGTGGCGTAAGTCCTACAATCATCACCTACAACCTCAACGTTGACCCAAAGGTGTGACTGAAGGGGCAGAAGAAGCAAAATCAAGCCCTAGCTAAGCAAGTGGCAATAATTGAGGAGGTCGGTCGGTTGTTGTAGATCGTGTTCATTCGAGAGGTCCTCTATCTAACCTAGCTGGCAAATGTGATGCTCATCTAGAAGTCCAACAAGAATGGCAAGTGTGCATGGACTTCATAGATCTAAACAAACGCTTCCTCAATGATGGTTTCCCACTACCCAGCATCGATAAGCTTGTAGACAACACATTCGACAGTCACCTCCTCGACACGATGCATGCCTACTTGCGCTACAACCAAATTCAAATGAATCTAACCAACAAGGACAAAATGTCGGTCATCACTGATCGAGGCACTTTCTATTATAGAGTTATGCCGTTAGGTTTGAAGAATGTGAAGGCCACCTATCAGTGGCTTATGTAGAAAATATTCCATGACCAACTCAGTCAAAGTGTAGAAGCCTATGTTGATGACATGCTAATGAAGGCTAAGGAGGAGATCGATAATGTGGCTGACCTATTTGAGAGTGTTCGACAAACTAAGGAAGTTTGGAGTGAAGCTAAATCTTGAGAAGTGCATCTTTGACATTCAGACGGGCAAGGTCCTTGGATTTATGATTACCTATTGAGGAATTGAGGCAAACCCATATAAGATTTAAGCCATCGTTGAGATGTAGCCCCCACAATAGACGAAAGATGCCCAACATTTATTCAAACGAATATTAGCCTTTAGCCATTTCATGTCATGTTTGGTAGGAAAATGTTGACCTTTCTTTAATCCCCTAAAGACTCCAACGACAAAGGGGGCCTAACATGTATCTAACAAGTTGTTTGTTGTGCTACATGAGGAGAAAATTTCTTGAGCTCTTGAGAGAGAGAGAGAGAGAGGAGAAGAGAAGAGAGAGGAGAAGAGAAGAGAAGAGAGAGTGTTGCAGCCTTATTTTGAAGAAGAGGAAGAGGAGATGGTTGCCGTTCTTTGGCCTTTGTATGCATGTGAAGAGGTTAGAGGAGTGTTCTCCCGTGGTCGTGGATTCTTTGGAATGTGGATTGGTGGTTGGAGCTTTGTCGGAGAACTCGTCATTGGAGAAGAGGTGAGTTTTATTTTTTGAGTTGGGTTCACCTCGTTTATCTCTTAGCATGTAGGTCAATTGGTAGTTTTCTTAGCGTTTTGTTTATTATTTGGCCTTAGATTGGGTTGGTCATGCTTTGAGAGAGATGGGTACAGTTCGATCTAGGAAATCCGATGAGGAGGCCAAAGATGGAGCTTGGTGGCTATTTGTTTGGTTTGTATGTTGGGTTCTTGAATTTTCATAGTACACACTCTACCTTCATGTGAGATAGGATTTTGATTCTTAAACCCAGATACATGTTAGATCTATGAAGGGAGCATGATTTAAGAATGATTTCCTGTATTTTTGAGAGATTTTTTGATGAATTCAAGTAAAATTTCCATTAAACATGCATACAGTTTGTTTAGGCTCCTGTTTGACCTTTCTACCTTTGATTGAGCATATCTCGAGCTATAATTATTGGATTTTTGAGATCTTGGAAACGTTGCATAGAAGACTTAAGAATCTTTAATTTGATACATTATATGTCAAAATCTAGATTGGTTTAGTGTCTCAAATCAATGAATTACAATGGCTTACAATGAATGGACTGTTCTTGGTTTTTGAATGACCTTAGTGCCTTTGATTAATCATATTTCATGCGATAGTCATTGGTTTTCTAAAATTTTGGATGCGATAGTCATTGGCTTACAATGAATAGAAGACTTGAAAATCTTTAATTTGGTTTATTATATGTCAAATTCTGGATTGTTTTGATGCCTTGAATTAATGAATTTTAAAGGCTTGTAGTAAGTGAGTTCTGTTGGTTTTCTAATGCAATAGATGATATTTTACATATGATGCCTTCCTTTGAGTTTATGAGACTCTTATGATGATTTAGAGCCATGCATTGGTTGTAGCCTAGTTGATTATTATTGTATGCATGTTTTACAACATTAGATTTAGTGTATGCATTAGAATTAATGAATAATGGATGTTGTGTTCTCGGTGAACATTACTCATAGGGAATGTGTTCTTATTTTTCGGTTGATATCTTAAGTTTCAAATATCAGATTTTTGTGTTTTAATACCATTTTGTATACTAAATTAGGTGAAATCAGTAACAGATTTGGTATTTTAGGTCCGATCTTCGCAGTTTTGACCTTGCTACCTTTATTTAGTTATATCTCGAGATTTTGATTTCGAATTTTGGTATTTTAATAGGCGTTGGAAAGATAAATTCAAGATATTTAAAATGGTGTATGACACAAATTTTTATTGCATCATTTTGGACTCCAAATCCAATGATTTTAGCAGTAGTTTTTTTGTATCCTATTTTAGATTGATTTTTGGAATTAGAGATTGGTATGAGTTTAAAATGTTTTTCAAATGGTTTGAGAAACATGTTGAGAATGTTTTGAAAAGGTTTTACCGCTATTTTGTTTTGTGGATCAAGAAACCAGAGGGTCGTATTGCTAGAACCATGGGATATGATGATATTCCTGAGTAGTCGAGCATGAAGTCTTAATTGAGGTTCGAAAACCAAGAGGCTATAGGTACATATTGTCGAATTTCGACCGTTGTAACGACCCAGTCGCTACTACCCTATCCAAACTACAATTCTTTTTAATCTTCAATATTAATTTCTACATCCAAGCTTAATCGTTAACAAATAACATTATTAACAGGAGTAAATATAAAACAACTTACCTACTTATCCAGAACCCTCAATGTGTGGCAACATGACTCCTTCCTATCTGTACTAGCAAAACAGTCTTATACTTAACATTCACCTATGAAAACATTAAAACAAAATACACATAAGTGACCACTCAAAAGGTCACCTAGCACACACTCACCTTAAACACACGCCAAAACCAACCCAACAAGACAAAACCACAAAAGTAAACTAGATGAAAACCAATTCTGAAACCACACCAAAGTCACAAAACTCAGACATCCCTCCTAGATGCTAGAAAATCTCAATAGGGCAATCCATTATTGCCCAATAAGCAACAAACCTTTAGAATGTGTCTTTCAAAATTATTTTTTCTCTCCTTTCTTTTCAAAGCACATACATCTTTTGGAAATTACTTTATGCACACTTAGAATAGCTACTCTTTGCCAAGTCAAGTTCAAACCACACGCACAAATCTATAGGTCACACACACTTGCTAAATACTCAAAGTAACACGGAGTACTCGACTATCTTGAGTACCTAAAATCATAGTTTGAACCCACACACTCTCTGTACAAAGTAGATGGCCAACGGTATCTAAGTGCACTTTATCGCACTCAACACACCCACAATAACGACATAAGTATTGGCCATAAGCAGCAGCCTAAGTGCCATTGACAGCCATAGCCTGTCTGTCTCGAGGTTCCTACCTCCTTGGTAGGACCATCAACAATGTGTCGTGTTGTCCAGTGTTAAGCAACCAATACTGGCCCACAAGTAGCCTTCAAAGTGCCACTGCATTGCTATGGACATATCATCCTATGGAGGAATATGTACGTTCTGACATCTTGCCTCTCTGCAGGACCCTCACAAAGCTAATCCTCCTCAAGAAAGTTGTACACCCTCATTGGGCATGCTGTCCTCTCTCAGGACAGCACCGTAGGGTCTGCCCTCTTGACTTCTTAGTGTTAGTGCCTGAAGCAACCAAAGTCTCTCTCACCTCTAGGTCTAGCCAGCACCTCGAGTCTCGACAAAACTACAAAAACCACTCGGATCTCAACCTAAGTAAGCAACTCGCGACCCTAGGACTATCACGCATCCCTTAAGGTCAGTTGGGAGCCTCGGTTTCTTGGTCCCTTAAAACTGCAAAACACTCAAACCTCATCCTAAGCAAGTAGTTCATGACCTTAGAGGTATTACCCCATCCTTAGAGGTCAATCAAGAGCTTAGGTCTCTTGGCTCCTGGAAAATCTTTTTAAAATCTTTGCAAAACTAATGCATTTCTTTTTTGTATCTCTTTTTAAAAAACTCTTTCAAAATCATTTCAAAAATCATCTCAAAAACATCAAAAAAATGCTATGCCAAATACTAGACGGAAAGCCACAACAAGAGTCACCTAACATTGAATTTCTTTTCCAAAATCCTTTGGAAAACTATTTTACAAAACCACATTTTCTTCAAAATCATTAAAAAAAACCTTTTGAAAACACATTCGAAAACCAACTTGAAAACATCACCTAGATAGCTTGTTTGTCGTGTCAAAACCACACAATGAAACCACACGTAAAACAAGAGCTAAAAAGAAAGTACACCTTCTAGACATAAAACTCACCTAAAAGAAACCATATCAAAGTCAAAGTCAAAGCCTTGACGTTTCATTAACTACCAGGCCAAACACTACACAAACAAGCACTAAGGATTTTAAGTTTTCGATTCCAAGTGTTGGGCGTAAACTGACTTACGTCCAACGTTGAACGCTAGCACCACGAACATCCAATGCACCAAACAATGCTCCTCAGAATAATTCTCAGTGTGCACCGGAAAACACCAACCAGAATCTAATTCTAAGGTTAATCATTAATCCTATTGTCCATCTAGGACATTAAGGGATAACCTTAGTATTTCTAAATCTTATAGTCTTTTATTTCATCTACAACATAAAGGGAATCTTACTAAATCATTCAGGCATTCTTCAAAATCATTTCTAATCATCTTCCTTGACATCCTTATATTATAGTATCATGTACAAGATTAATGCACCAATAAATACAATTATAAGTTGCCAGAAAGCAAGCCAAAATCCACATCTAAAAATCCAACTCTGGCCAATTCATGCCTAAGATTCGTGTTGGGAATTCGTTCCCGTCATTTGTGTTGGCTATTTGCTCCTATCATTCACACCCCACCCTAAAAAGACAGTCGAAAACCAAAAAAACACGCAGCGAACCCAAAAATTGCCTGGATCGGGAACTCCAACTGGTCTCACCACACATAACCAAAACTTTCATATAATATATCAAAACAAAGATATCGAAGTGCTCTAGACAAAAATCACAATAATCGAATGCATGTAACTCAAGTTATCTTGATTTAAAGCAAACATGTTGGAACTGATGAACAGTAACCATGGCATTCGAAAAATCACTGTAAAATCTCTAAAAATTCCTAAAAATTATGAAAGCTCTACCATGCAACATAATCATGCAAAGCAACACATTTTCATCAATTTTATTTATAATAGAGAGGATCTATAAGGTGTGTACCTCTCAACGCACACAGACCACCCAAACCCAAAGCATCAATGTTGGTGACTTCCATCGCAACACATGGCGCTCTCTCCTCCTTCGATCATGCACAAACCCATCAACCAAGGATTAACACCAACTCAAACATGCAAGGGAGGAAAGCAAAATAAGAACCCATCGACCATCGGCCAAGACATTCACCTTCAACGCTCGCACATAGGCCGACGACGAGCGAGGCTCACTCCTCTCCACGCAAGCCCTACTAGAACCTCACAGGAGTCCACAACGATGAAGGGAGGATGGTCGACAGTGATGCTCCCTAGACATTGCCAAGACTCCTCAGCCAAGAACTCCATCACACTCCCTCTCTCTCTCTCTCTCTGATGGAAAGGAGGAGGAGAAGAAAGAAGCAGAGGAAGAAGGAGAAGAAGAAGGCAAGGCAGGCTCTGGATGATTCTCATTGTCTCACCCTCTCATTGTGCTTGTAAAAAAGGGAGGGAAAATGAGGAGTGCAAAGAATACCACTTCCATGTAAGGCCACAACCACCGAATCACAACCACGCAACCACTTACTGTTCAAGTGGCTTGAGCAAGTGAAGATCAGCCAACAATCACCACAACCCAAAATAAATCCATAATCATCCACCAAGACCTCCACCAGGGTCTACACATCATCTCATCCTTAAAACATCAATACACATTGTAGGATCGAATAGTTCCTCTAGGGGGGGGGGGGGGGGGGTGA
>JAMKQA010104155.1:0-11990 GCA_024699735.1 Posidonia australis | reverse complement strand
AAACCTAACATTCTAACCCCCCCACCCCCCCTCGCAGGTCGCAGCCTCCTCCCTCCGCACCCCACAGGCGACACCTCCTTCCCCACAACCTCCTCCCTCCACACCCTACAGGCGACAGCCTCCTCCCCCCCCCCCGCGCAGTCCCCTCCCTTCGCACCCCACAGGACCACTCCTTCGGCATCAGGCCTCAGCCTCCTTGCCCTCCTCGACAGCCCGCAACCACAGCTCCACAGGATGACCATGTATGTAATTCTGTTTACACTTTATCTTACTAAGATTAACTTACTTTCCAAGAAATGTTTTATTTTTCTGCTAAAAAATATTAACTTACTTACCTTCTTTCCTGTCAAGCTGTGGAGGAATGGATGGGCCATATGGAGGACAGAATCACACAAATGTAGAAGGGCATGAGTAGCATCGCCAGTGCGATCAATGGGATCAAGCACTCGTTCTTTTCTGAGACCATATGTGCTGAGCCTTGCCCAAGGGTTTCAAGATGCCCCACTTGGATCTGTACGATGGGATCATGGGATGACCAATCCTGTGGACCACATGCAGTCTTTCTGAGATGTCAAGTAGGCCTTCAACGCCATTCTTTGCGTAGTCTTCTCCATTATCTTTCAAGGCTCTGTACTAGTCTGTTTCTCTGGCCTACCCAATCTGCAAGCTCTTCCTTCCAGGACCTTTCCTATGTGTTCTGCTCCCAGTTTGTTGGCAGTGGCAAGAGGGATATGACCTCCAACAATGGCTTAGACCTGTTCTTCCTAGTCACCAGAGATATGAGAACCATTGATCTCCAACAGTGGCTCCTAATGGTTCTTCCGGGACCATTGATCATTACTGCCATCTCAATTGTCATCTTCATCATGGCTCATTGTTAAAATGCTGTAGATCGTTTGTGGTTTTGGGACATTTTCTTTAAGTAGTACCTTTATTTGGATTATACCATTCTTTAAGTATATGTTGTTAATTTTAGTAAAAGATTGAATTGTATTTGTATTATGCTATCATTATATTTTTATCTAGTACTACATGCTTCCCTTTAATCGACAAGTGATGGTTCTAGGTTTATTATTTATAAGTTTATAATATTTATATTTCGGATTTTTCAGATACAAATATATTCGTATTTAGGTTTTTTGGTCGAATTCGGATAATATTCGAATTCAAATACATTCGATAAATTCAGATACAAATATTAAATTTAACATTCGTTCGGATACGGATACGAATTCAGATATAGATGAAAATTTTCGAATTCGAATTCGAATATTGACAGATTCGCTTCGTATCCGCTCCGTTTACACCCCTAGCAATTGTCTAACTTTAATACAATACAAAAGAAATGGCTTGCCTTTTCTGCTTTGACATCTTCATACAAGAAACTAAACCCACTTAAAGCACTACACATAATATAAATGTCATTAAGAATATCGAGTTGATGCACCAATAAAAAAGTTTAAATTATTTGGATATTTGACGTGTAGCAAAAGGTTCGAGTTTTTTAATGGAAACGCTAAAATACTCGGATGCCCAAGGCAAAATAGAAATGAGGCTTCATATGCATTACTAAGAAAACGTCTTGTAGACTTGTAGCCCATCCACTTTAGAATATTATATCACGCATACTGCACCAAAATGGTAAAGAATATAATCTAATTCTTAGTCTTTCCATACAAGCAAATAAACATCTCAAATTTCTTCAATTAACAACTAAAAATAAGTTTTCAGCAATCACATGCAGAAAGCTAATTTAACATTCACAGTATTGTTTCAGAGAGAGAGAGAGAGAGAGAGAGATTTGAGCCATACCAAAAATTTAATGTTCCAAATGCCCCTTAATGTCTGTTCAAATGATCCCATAGGTCTTGAGCACCTATTAGCCAGTCTAACTTTGGCCAATGATATGCCGGTAAATTCTGCTATTTCATTATCTTGTGGATGGAATCCCGCATTACTTGAAAGAGTCCTCCTAGTTTTCTTTATCTGTTTAATAACTTTGTCGACTGTTGCCTAAAACAAAATTCCCTGGGCACCATCACTACATGGTCGCAACATTTGAGATAGAAACAGGAATAAAGAAGTTTAGGAAGTACATACAGGAATACGGATTCCCCTAGAATGGCAAGCTACCAATTCAGACATTGATTTTCTAATCCAATGTTGTACGTAAGTAGAGAATCTGTACCCCTTTGTGTGGTCAAATCTTTCCGCACCTAACAAGACCCCAACATTCCCAGCCTATGACAGTGCATAAGTTTGAGAATACACGTTAAAAAAATGCTACTAATAGGCAATGTCTGAGATATTACCGTTTACAAAAAGAAAAAACAAAAACTAAAAACTAAAAAAAACAAAACAGGCAATGTCTGAGTTAAAAAGATGCACATGTTGTACCTGAATTAGATCCTCAAAGCCCAGGCCCATTCCTGTGTAGCTTTTTGCAAGGTATACTACTAAAGAGCGTGTACTCTTTAGTAGTCCGTCTTTGCAAAGCCAACCAAAATGCAAACGTTGCTTTAGAGTTTCTTCATCAATTGCTGCTGCTTCTGCCCACTTTGAAAAGCTTGCTGGTCTCCCAATTTTTCCTTCCAACTTCAGGCGAACCGATTCTAGATCAGAAACCTCCTATATATTGGTAAACTCTGTGACATATTCCATACTCAAATATGATGGATGTCTTATCATTCTAGTTCAATATAAAAGTACCTTAACTCCCACTGCCATTTTTGATTCATTTCGAGCAATCTGGATTCTACTAGATGAGTTTAAAGAACTAGTTGACATACTTGTGGTGTTGGCACTTGAAACACAAAACTTCTCAACCTGCTTTTCTGAAGATGATGATGGAGTTGATATCTTATGAAGCTTCTCTGTTGCTTGTTTTCTTCTCAATTTCCTTTCTTGCTTTTTCATGGAATGGATGGCTATCTTACTCTTTTCATCGCCCTCATCCAAAGTAGAAACACTGGAATGCTCAATAAGAGGGACAGTTGTGCTTACAGCATCTGGTGCCATAAAGGTCCTTAACAGACATGACTGAAACAATTGCAAAGCACCCAGCCTTTTTATTTGTATGAGAATGTTGCTTTTCAGTTTTTCTAATTCTGAATCAACAAGGGCATCTTCAATTTCAAAAAGGTTTTCCATTAACAAGATGTACTATGTAGAGTCGCTTTTTGCTAGATATGAAGGGCATTTAAGTATGTCTTCAGTAACTGCTTTCTCCAAGTTTGTGGATAGGCTTATAGGTCCACTAGGACATTTCCTGTGTATATTTATCTAGAACCAGGTTCAACATAAAATGAATATTTTTCAAAGCTTCATGCTTTCGTATGTTCACCTCTTTTATTGTCATAGAATCCTTGTTGGCTTTCGCTACCCCAGAATCCCAAGCATAGGACTTCAAAAAATGATTAGCCATACTTTTGCTTCCTTCAGAGATAGAATATAGACAAGACATTTTCGTTGGAATAAAGGAAGCATCCCACTTTTTATCTGTGTTTCAAAATAACCATAAGATTTATTAAACAATAAATTATACAGAACTAACTTTATGTGCAGTGCCTGCCTCAGAATTTATCTATAGGAGAAAAGACCTAACAAGATGATGTAAAAGCCTTAACTATCCATTCTAAGATTGTGATGAAGTGACTTCAGCATAAGAGAAAACCGCCATAAGTCATGGAGGAAAGCTACTAGTATAATAGGATACCACAGAGAAACTTGAAAAGATTAGATAAATGTCAACTAGGCGTAAAGTCTGTCAATCATTTGGTTGTGAAATGATTCTCTAAGCAGAATCGTCTTGATAGAATAAAGTTACAATTGCAAGGATGTGCATACGCGAGGCTTAAGCAAGCATTGGAAACCTCAGTTAAAACTGGGAAACAAATTTTAGTAGTCAGGAAGTACAATTTTGCAATTTCTGTTCAAGTTACCATGAAAAAATCATAGAGGAAAAAAAAATTCAATTGCACTAGCAAGGGAAGCACAAGGAAATTAGCAAACTCCAGCTATCTAGTCTAATTCAATTGCACTAGCAAGGGAAGCACAAGGAAAATTAGCAAACTCCAGCTATCTAGTCTAAGTAAGATTGAAGCAAACAGAAACCAATTAAACACATTGAATAGATATTTTGCCAATTCTTTCAGTAATATTAACGTAAACAACAACAAGATACAAAAGCTCAATTCATGGAAATCTTCCTGAAAGGCAATAAAAATGTGATCCTAAAAAGCATATATCCTACTCTCTAAAAATCAAGAACCAGAAATAAATGCTACTTGGGTGATTGTGAATTTGCTAAAATGGTAAAACGTTATAGAAGAATCTAGGTAGAATCCCTAAACTCTGACAAACTCATTGTTACATTTATAAGCTTTTAGCGGTAGATGATAAGTTTTTCTTCCTTGTAGCCCATTTAGTGAGGACCAAACATATCAGCAAACTAATACCCTCAGAGTTTGCTTTTCATGTATCATGAATAAATAGATGAAGCGAAGATATCAACATATCAGCAACGACTAGCATGAGCAACCACGTCTTAAATTTACATTGTCACGTCACAAATTCAACAAGTGCAGTTAAATCTGGAACTCCATTTCTCACCAGAACAATTTCAACCCCCAACCAAACGACAAATGAAGCAAATACCCATCAGACATCCCAACAAGAAGACCCAAGAAAACAACTCAGTTTAGAAGAATGAAGCAACCACCACCAATTCAACCAGAAAAGGATCACATTACCACAAGAGCAGCAACAACAACATAATCAGACAAGCAGCAGCAGGTATATACAACAAGTGCTTGAGAGAACAGTTTTACATGAACACAGTGGCCTGCTGGAGAGAGCTGGTTGATTTAGGGAGAACCATTTGCAATCCACAGGGAAACCAATGGCCATCTGCTCTGTAGGTATCCGGTGGCAGCGCAGTTGCGACGACAGTTGTTGTCTGGTGGTAGCTAGAAGAAAGGGTGAAGCAGAGGCGTGGTGTGAGTGGAGAGGGTGAAGGCCTTCCACTCCACCACCGGTTCCAAATCTTCAAAGAAAAGGTCCAAGTTTTTCACGGCACCAAGGTCTCAGAATAATTATCGTTTGCAAAAAAAAGGACTCAGGAATATCTAAAAAGTATCCAAATATCTTTCTTTCTTCATCTTAAAATAACCCCATGCATTTTCTTGGTTTTTGCAGTTGTTTTATATGCCCCATGCTTAGCGATTGTCCACGAAACTATCCTTTGGAAGACCTATTAAACATGTAAAACGAGCCGAACTGAGGTGACCCAATCCGTGAAAGACATGGCGCAGACGGGTCAGGATCGGGCAGGTTAGATTTAATAAACTTTCAGTCCAACAAGGTCTATGGCGCACCACTGGCTTGGCCATGGGCCTATCCGACCAGGTTAGGTAGAGTCGATCCATTGGGTCGGTTTGTTTTAAAAAATTAAAAAAATATTTATTATTAAATATTTAATATATACATAAAAAAATTAAAAAATACATAAGATATTCAACATTTTATATTTTTTACATTTTATTATTTTACATCAATATTAATAATTATAAGTAGAATCCATTTTCGTTGAAGTTGATGTCATCTCTTCAGATTTATCATTTAAGTTCAATATCTGAAGACGATCAACTGTATTGTACCAAGCCTTCAAGTATATGGAGACTTCTACAGACATTTCTAATATTTTACATTTTTTATCACTTAAAACTCTTCTATTTGTAGAAAATACAAACTCTGATGCTATAGTAGACGTCATAATCGTTAGTAAATCTTTAGCCATTTTAGAAATTACAAGAAACCTAATTACAATACTAGAACACCACGTTAATATATCTAAATTATCCATATCTAATTCACTAAAAGCAAACTCACATTTTAAATAATTTTTTAATTCATTATTAGTAGTAGATTTTACGTATTTTCCTTTTTTCTTATTTAATCTACTCCAAAATGAAATATTAGTAATAGTAATAATATGTATTCTTACAAAACTAAATGTGTAATACTAGAATTACCTTCACCATAATTGTTAACATATTCTTCAATAAAGTGTATAATGTTGCCTTAATTTAATTATTAAATGTAACTAGTCTTTCATTTTTATTCATGTTACTAAAAATATCATTTATAAATATTCATACAATTAACTAATATATGCCAAAGTTCCATGAGTAATGCTAAATATGCCCACATTAGAGGCTTATCTTAATAATTATTATATTTATCTTTCATTAATTTAATAATATTTACAAAAGCTAGGATATCGTTATATTATTGAAAAATGTTTGTAATATTAAATAAATTAATTAAAACTAAAGAACTAGTAGGATAATATTAACCTGATAATTATTTAGTTACATTATAAATTGATTCTAAAAAATTAAGAATTATGTTAGAATTTTACCCATTTTCATCATTTAACAAATAATTAGGTTTTACATTATAATATGTTGTAAGTATATTACTATAAGGTAAACTTGAACTAACATATCATATGTTGAATTTCATTTATGTTGAATATCTAACTTAAATTTTTAGGTTTTAAACCATTTTTGCATATAAATGTCTAAATTTTTGTTATCTTTTAGCTAATGTTTGAATAAATAAAATAGTTGATTTTATATTTTCTATATAAGGCCTAATACAATTTATGCCATCTTGTACAATTAAATTTAAAATGTGACAACACCAGCAATGAAATAAATCACCATTTAATAATAGTCTTATATATTTTTTAATATTTCTATTACAACATTATTATTAGAAACATTATTAAAAGATATTGTATTAATTTTATAATATATGCTATATTCTTTAGCAATATCTTCTATCATATTTGTTATACCTTTATCAGTATGTGAATGATCAAATACTTTAAAAGTAATTAATCTTTTTTGTAAATTTCATTCTATATCTATCCAATGTGTAGTTAAATATAAGTATAGAAAATTATTAGGGTCAATCCAAACATCATAAGTCAATGATATTTTACATAATAAACTAAAAAATATTTACATTAAATGTAGTTTATCTTTTTTAAATGTTTTATAAATTATATTTTTAGTAGCGTTTCTAGAATAACCTTTAAATTGTGGGTTAAAATAATTTTGTATATAAGATTTATTTTTTTTATTTTCAAAAACTGAAAATGAATGTTCATCTTATACTATAGATTTTGTCAAACCTTCTTTTGTTTCTTTTGCATTATATTTTCAATTTACTAATCCACTAGAACCTATGTACAATTTAGATTTTTTTAAATTTGTGTTAGCATCTTTATTATGTGTAGTTATACATTTTTGTAAATGCCTAATTTTATGACCTACACTCCCACTTTTAGGACAAATGTATCCTATACTACAATAATTATAAGAACATTAATTTTCATTTGTAAGGTCTAAGGTGTAATACCTAGGCTTGTAACTAGACACAATGTATTTTGATAATGAGATTTAATAACAGTGTTTATGCTCTGAAATGGGATTCCTTGTGATTATGGGATTGTATGTTGATGTTTGAGTTGTTTTTGTGAATAGTTATCAAGATTTGAGCTCTTGTTTTCTCTCTAGCACAGTTCGGTTAGGGTCAGGCGAACCCAGTAGACATGGAAAAGAAGCATGTCTAGTAGGCAAGTACCATAGGCATAGAAGATCAACACAACTTGGTGGTGTGCAGCCTGAACAGTTAAATGACAGAAAATAGGAAATGCCGCCTGACACTCCCTGCGCTTGTTTTCTTCACCGAATCGCCGCTTGACGCCTGCTTGCCCCACTCCACCCTAGCCTTCTCCTTGATTGGGCATTTGTGTGGGTGTTTTAAACCCATGGCCTCCCCTTGGTTGGGGATCAAAGAGGAGAAAACAAGAGAGTTGGGAGAGAGTAGAAAGAGTTGGGTGAGAATTGAGGGTGAGGATGAGAGAGTTCATCGGAGTTCCATCGTCGTGTGGTCAGGCACCGAAGGAGATGCGTCGCTGAAGGTGAGGGTCAACCATTGGGAAAGAGGAGACGTCGGGGAGACTTGTCGGAGATCACTGGAG
Source organism: Posidonia australis (assembly GCA_024699735.1). NCBI lineage: Eukaryota > Viridiplantae > Streptophyta > Magnoliopsida > Alismatales > Posidoniaceae > Posidonia > Posidonia australis. Next base: position 3,937 of record JAMKQA010104155.1, on the reverse strand, counting down.
ACTTGCTGGAAAAAAAAATGCCGATGAACTCCAAACCATACGCATTTCCTCCCTCTTTAAATTCCTAGAATCTTGCCTAGGATTGTATTTTGACATGGTGATTAACATGAAAGGATGAAATCAAGATTTGCATGCCTGTGGTGATGATTTTGGGATTTTTCAATAATTATCATGTTTATTGAGAAATAAAGTTGATTAATGAGGAATAAATGATATATATGCGAATCCATGCTATGAAAATGTTATAAGAATCTTGTAATGTGTTTATGCAATCTCTAGACATATGGAAATGATCTCTGATGTTTTCTGAGTTTTTATTGAAGATTTTACGAGATTTTTATCAAGTTCAATATGCTCTATGTTTTTAATTTTTATCTGTAAAACTATTAGCACAAATAGTCAACGAAGACCTTCAGCGTGAATCCAGAGCGCTACTAGGTCGTGAGTTTCTGGGACGTAGATAACCAGCACGATTGATAGGTGTGAATGGCCAACGTGGGCTATAGTGCTTTGTAAATGGAAAATGCCTGTGTTCAATGATTTTTGAGAATAAATAACATTGAATACATGTGAAATACATGAAAAATACGTGAATAATAAATGTAGAGATAATGATTCCCTGAAATGAATAGGAAATACTTGAAAAGTGATTGTGAGCCAATAAATGGATGAATAACTATGAAAATGATTTTGAGAATAATAAATGATTTTAAAAAGTGAATTGAAAAGGAAGCGGCATATGTTTTGAAAATAGAATTTCAAGGTTTTATAGGAACCACGTGAGTCGAAAGATCGAACTGATAAGGTGTAGTGAGACCTTTGTGTGGTCGAAGACATGTCCTAGGTCGTGGTTACCGAGTTTAAGGTTCAAGGAGTGAGTCTCGTGACTGTGTGATACTATAGGACCCGGAGTATTGGTAGACCCGAACAACCCTTAGTGTTGGTGCTGGTTGGGTCTAAGGTTAGAGTTCTTACGTACTCGGGCATCAGGGGCATCATGAGGACACACCTCGTACTTAAATCTGTGTGGTATGCTACTTTCAGGCTATGGTCGGGGCAGTTGAAGTCTTGCACGTGGTGGTTCACCGCAGCAGTATAATGTGGACAGAAATGGAGCTTCACCAATTGCTTGTGGCCAAGTCAGCCATCTGTGATCAAGCTAATACGATAGGTTTTGATTTGGATTGAGAATTGTGATTTGTGCTAGTTTCCAACCATGGTTTTGCTATGTTTTGAGATATGAAATCACTTGTTGATTTGAGTTGGATTTTAGATGAGAAATTGTTTCCTAAAATGCATGAAAAATGGTTTACAAATGAGCATGAGATTTTAACGAAGAAATGACAACAAAGTTTTGAAAAGACATGATTATAAATGAGTTTTTTCGAATTGTATGTATGGCTTTTCAATATTGTGGGATTTTCATGGTTTTCCTTTGCACCTTGATAATTGCTTAGGGTTTTGCACTGGTTTTGGTTTTGGGGTGTGTACAGGATGACAATAATTTCAGTCACGCGTGGTTTTTAATTGTTTTGTTGCAAGTGTATAGTTGGGGAGTGTAGTCTCATCCTGGTGTAAATTGTTGGAGTCACAATAACTGCACACAGGTTTGAGTAGTTAGTTCTATTTATTTAATTACTTATTTCTGTCAATTTAGATTTAATAAAATTCATTGGATAGTATCTGTAATGTTGTGTAGTGCTGAGGCGTTACATAATGTTACATGTTTCTAAACTCGTGAACTTTATTTTTAAGGTTTCTTTGTTGTTGTAGATTGTGTTTATGTAGTTTAATGCTGATCTGACTCTTGGGTTGGGATATAATCATGGCTTCCAATATTTTTCATTATAATGTATTAAAAAATTGATAATAAAAAAATCCTTAACCCAAAAAATCCAAAACCTAAAAATAGAAAGATTAGAAGTAAAGAAATTTGAGGTATTAGAAGTAAAAAAGAGGCCGGGGTAGATGCTACAACGGAGTCTGAAACCAAACTTAAATTCTCTACTTGAGTTTTGAGAATTTGAGAAAGTTGGAGAGAATAAGAGTGTTGTAGACTTATAGTAGAGTAAAGAATAGAGAGAATAGTGAGTTATGTGAAGAAAATGAGAAGTTTGAGAAAATATTTGTAGAAAAAAAGAAGAGTGGGACATTGAGGTGCAACATTGCACCCCTATGTTAATGTTAACGTTGCTACAAGCAACGGTAGGTTTTCTAGTTGCATTTTTTTCTTTTTACAAAATTTCTTGCTCTGCCTAGCCTAACACTACCCATCTCTCCCAATGGGTTCAAACTAGGTCTACTCGAGCAGACCTAGCAGGCCAGACTCTTAAACCTGACATGCCCGTGGTCCAGCCTGACCCGAGCCTAGTAGGGGTGGGCACGACTCGATTTGGTTCAGTTAGAGACAAAACCATAAACCAAATCATATAGTTCTATTTGAACAATTTTCAAACCGAACCATTCAAAATCGATTGGTTCGGTTCGGCTTGTGGTTTAACTATTTAATAAAACATATAAAAATAAAAATAAAATGTTTATAGTGAAAAATGAAAGAATATAACTAGATATGAGATAAAATAACAATAACCACGTTTAATACGGCGAAATTCTAAACAGAAATCACGATTTCTAATAATATGAAATTCTCATGTATCATGTTATGATAGAATTACAGTAGTGAAGTTTATTGACTGCAGGTATCAAACGTAAAACAGCCTGGTAAAAGATACATTAGAATGACCAAAAACGTTTTTGTTTGACTTCTAGTGACAATCAGTTAAAAAAACAACATAGTAAAAGTTACAAATGAATGACCATAATTCGAGTCGTAGTTCTAAACTCTAAATCCTTAATTATATTCTTTTAAATATTTAATATACATATTAGCATATATAGTTTATATTGGGTTCGGTTTGGTTAAACTGTCTTTGAAACCACAAATCGAACCACATGGTTCGGTTTGGAGATATTCCAAACCAAATCAAACTACTGAATTTGAAAAATCGAACCACTAAAAATGGTTTGGTTTGGTTCGATTAATCGGTTTCGATGGTTTGAGTGTCCACCCCTAGAGCTTAGGCTGGCTCGGTCTGTATCTGTAACCATGCCATCGAGGATGGCAAAAATATGCCAAAGTCGGCAAAGCCACGGCAAAAATGAAATAATGCAAAATGCAGGAGTCCCCACCTAGTCTATTCAAATGGAAGACAAGGAAAACCATATAACATGAAAATCATGCAAAACAATAAAAGAAAAGTCTTCGTAAACCTGAAATGCGGGTAAGGATCCCTATTACGTACGAGGAAGGTGTTAGGCACCCTCGTACGCCAGATAAATCAGTCTTCTATTGGTTTCTCTATTGCTAATGAAATGTCGGCTTTGCAGCCTTTGTTGTACGCCCAAGGGCGATATGCCATGCCATGTTAATGCGTGTGGTGTCTACAATATGGGTGCATGATATGTAGGGGTGTGTCCTAATGCTCAGAAATATCGCTCGTATTGCGGAACTAGCATTGATGCAAGAAAATTGCATAATAAGATCAAAGATCTAAAATCTTGAGTGAGTTTTCATCCTTGCTTTGCTATATGACTAATGCAATCTAAAATGCATGAAAAATAGTTGAAAACATAGCTATGCCTTCCTAATGCATCAAGGAAGAAAGCTAAAGAAAACTCAGAAGCGAATCAAGCCGAGAAAGTAGGCTAAAACATATAAAAACCTGCTGTGTGCTACTGAAAACAGGCCACTGCGCCTGTTTGGTGCGCCAGACTGGTGCGTCAGTCTGGTGCGCCACCTATGTGCGTCTACGTGGGTCAGGAAAATGTGCTGAGGGAAAATAGAAAACTATGCAAAGCCAAAACACCAGGGAATGCACTCTGGAAAAATATGCAGTATAAAATCATTCTGTAAAACTCAGAAATCATGCCTTTAAAA
>JAMKQA010104153.1:0-14540 GCA_024699735.1 Posidonia australis | reverse complement strand
TGGATTTTAGCTGGATTAAGTGTTTTATTGGCTTTTCAGTGAATTTTAATGGATTTTAGTGTTTTATTGGGTCATGTGGGCTAGTGTGGGTCTGATTGGGACCTACGTGGACTAGGATTTTGGTGGTCGCGACCAGAGCATCAACCGGACCGGAGGAGCCTACTGCCAAATGACTTCAAAATCGGGGTGTCTACAAATATATTTATAACAAATTCCAGTTTTGTAACTAAATAAATATTTGCAAATTAAGCACATGTTGAAATTATCTTTTTAAATTATAAATAATTCTAGCATTAAAAAGTCATAGTTAATATCAAATCTCGTTTTAAATCATGATAAAAATATATGATATTAATATTGACGTCACCCATTTTTCTAGAAATTTCTAGAATTGATAAGGATTTATATTATATTAAATAATTATTCAAGCACATAGAAAATCCTAAAAATTATAATAATTATGGGAAAATCATGATAATATTTATAAATGTCCCATATATTATATTAAAGCCGAAGATGACAAATTATGTTGAGAAAGAATTCTAAAATTCTCGTCGCCTGTTGATGTGGCGACAAGTCTAGTTGCCTGTTTGACTAGCAATTACTCTTGTCGCCTATCATACTAGCAACATCCAAGTGTTTTTGCATTCTGTCTCCTATCTTTTATGTTAAATCCACAAAAATTCCTTAAAAGTCTGGAAAATACTTAGAAATCACATGAAATCATAAAAACACCTTCTTTAAGCTTAGAGTACTGAAATCTGCCACCAATTTGAGTAAGATGAGAACATTAATTCTGCCACAGCTAGCGTCTCACACTAAAAACGTTCAAGGGACTCAAGCTCGCCACCAGCTTGAGCGGGTTAACTCTGCCACAGCTAACAGCCTTAAGTCAAGTAAAATCAAGAATATCTTTAAGAAAAATCACGAAAAATCTAGAAAATGAGTCAAAGATCTTTAGCCACGTGATCTGGGACACCTCAAAGGTTCCTATCCTAAACGACTATGAGAAATGCGAAAATGAGATATCTACAGATATATCAAGAGATGTGCTAATGGTACTATTGAAAGGCACAAAGTCATATTGGTAGCCAAGGACTATCATCAACTTCACGACCTAGATTATGAGAAAACTTTCAACTCGGTTGCCAAACATAAAACCATAAGAATTATTCTCTCTCTGGCCACTACGCTTCAATGGAAACTTCACCAATTGGATATAAAGAATGCCTTCTTACAAGGCTATCTATATGAGGATGTTTATATGAAATAACACCCAAGCTACACTGATCCTCACTTTCCTCAACATGTATGCAAGTTGCATAGAGCTTTATATGGCCTAAAACAAGCTCCACAAGCTTGGTTTCAAAGACTCCATTCATTCCTATTGCAACTTGGATTTATTAGTTGTAATGACCCACATCGCTACTATCAGAAATCCATTAGCCCAAATAAATCTAACATAATTAAATAATAAATTATAGGAAATTAGAGGCTAATTAAATGTATCTACACTACTAGGAACCTACAGTAAACGGTTAGGAGACTCCAACTATATGCATTATGGACCACACTGCTATTCGTCTGCACCTACAACTTAAAACCACAAGAAAACGCATGAGTAACCAAAAAAAGTCAGTTAGTGCGCACCCAATGGAAAAATGCGGAAAATAAAACCAAGATTTCCCTTTTAAAATCATTTCTAAAACCATTTTATCTTTTCTTTGAAGTCACAAGAACATTTGAAACCATCCATATAGCAAAACCAGGTCCTACTGACCGAAACTGCCAAAACTCGAGCCATACTAACCAAAATCTCAACCACAGGCCATACCAGCCAAAACCTCAAGCACGGCCCTACCGGCCAAAAAGAACAACCATACTGAGTCATGTTTCTCGATGTCCAGCAATCAACTCTGGCCACAAGTAGTCACCAAGGTACACTACACTACCACAGACCTATCACCCTACGAGGAGTGAATCCGTTCTAAAGTCTTTCCACCTGAAGGACCCTTAAAGAGCTAACCTCACCTAAGAAAGTTGTCCTCTCACTCAGGATGACACTAGAAGTGAGGCACGTGCATTACCTGCACTGGCCAACACCATAGGGTCTGCCCTCTTGGCCTCCTTAACTCGGTATCTAGACAGTGGAAGTGTCATACCTCCACACTCGATGATACCTCAAGCCTCAGTGCCTAGTGACAACTAGAGTATCATACTGTAGATATTTTTGTTGGATGTTGTTGTAGATGTCAACGGTTTCACGTACGTCATCGTCCTTGTGATCATCACTTGTCTTTTTCGATCATTTTATGGCTGACAAGATGCCTTTGGGAGATGATGTGGATCCTCGATTCACTAGATCAGCGGCAGGATGCTGTCCAACGACTTCCTCGTGTCATGTGAGATGTTACCTTCCTTCAAAATAAACAATGTAGATCCAGATTAGTTTAGGTGTAGTAAACGGTAATAGAGACAACAAATAATCATGAATAAAAAAAAGGACTAAATACTAATTAGAGATTGCCCCCACATGCAAATGCAATGACTAGGTAAAATTATGATGCGAATAATGAAAAGAAATGAATCAAAAGAAACAAATACCCTCTGCACCCTCATGATGATGTAATGCAAATGGGGTAGTGGAAGCAATGACGGAGCTCCGGAGACATATTTCAACATTAGAAGGATTGATCCTCTAGGAAGCCAGGCTCTCAATGGGTGGTTGGATAGAGTGGGGCTATATCTCTCTCTCACAAGGTCTCTCTCTCAGGAAAACCTTGGAATTCTCTCTCACTCTGGGACTCTAAGGGCTCTTAGGGTTTCTAATGCTCGCTTAGGGTTTCTGGTGTTCTTTTTGATTCGTCCTGGTGTCCGTCCCTCGTAACAATGGATGTAGGGTGTTTATTTATAGAGGTTGAGGCGCCAAATATCGAAATTTAGCAAGAAATCTCATTTTTTATCTCATCACCTATACGAGAGGCGACAGGTGTAGCCATGTCGTCGTAGCAAGCGATGACGCCAATGGAGATTCCATTTTTCACAGAGAATCATGCCTAAAAGGCAATGATATATTCCACATCAACTAGTTGCTGTAATAAATGGCGACTAAATTGAATTTTTCATTTTCTACATCACACAGAGAATAATGCCTAAAAGGCATTATATATTCCACGTCAACAGGTCACCGATGCATGTGCCACTAAGAGATAAAAAAAGGTAAAATTTTTAAAAATCGAAATTCCAAAATATATAGCATATATCTAAATATAGATCAAGACTAATCCTATCCAAAATTCTCGTAATTGAGATAAATTAAAAGATATTTTGAAAATCATATCAAAATTTACAATTTAAGCAAATTTGATTGGTATCATATCTTCACAAAATCAAAGAAATAAGATGTGGGAATCCATGATTAGTCTTGATTAACAATCACTTAGGTTATTCTAAAATCAAATCTTTATTTTTTAGATATTATGCGAATTAAATGTGGCTAAAATATTAAAAATATAATGAGCAACATAAAATCTCTATTATTCCACAAAATAAAGATAAATAACCTTAAATTAGTGTCATCCATATTTCTAAGTTTTACTGAATTAATTGATATTTATAGAGATTTATGGGATAAGTATATATATTTAAGTGCTATAAAAACTCATAGAAATTCTAATAAGTATGGGAAAAATCATGATAGTATTTATAAATATCCCATATGTTATTGTGACCATGCCCGCCCAAGGATCCGGTGCAGAGTCATGCTAGAGGAAGGAGGCCACAACCATACTAAGATGGCGAAGGCGCAGGACAGGATAAAACAAAAGGAAAAGGAGTCGCTACTTAGTCTTTTAAGGGAAAGACGAGAAAAACCACAAACAAACCACAAAGGATTGAATGCATGAGATGCAAATGTGAAGGCCAGATGTCTGCCAACCAGAGAATGGGTAAGGATTCCTATTACGTACGGGGAAGGTGTTAGACACCCCCGTACGCCCGAGAAACTCGGTCTTTCTAGTCTAATTCGCTTGCTAAGGGCTGAATGATTGCTTGCTAAGCCTAGATTGTGCTCTAAACATGCCAATACGAATGCCAAGACAAGACTGGATGGATGTGCAGGATGGTATGCGAAAACTACAAAGAAATCCACATAAAATATCGCAATCATGAAAAACGACACGACAAAGAAAATCACATGAAATAATAAGGTTTTTGGCAAGAATGGTTCAAAAGATCATACAGGCCTTAAGAAAGTCAAAAACGCAAGCAAATCAGGTCATCGGAGTCAAAGAAAGCATCGCGAAAATTAAGATGGAAAAACTACAAAGAAATCCACATAAAATAGGTAAAATGTGACATGTGAAGAAATTCACATAAAATGATAGTGTTTTTGTAAAGAATGGTTCAAAAAATCACACCAACAACAAGGGGATCAAAAATACGACAGACCCAAATCATTAAAATCGTAGAAAACACCATGGAAATCCGAACGAAACAATTGCAAAGAAATCCACATTAAATAGGCTAACGACAACATACGAAGAAAATCACATAAAATGACAGTATTTTTGGAAAAAAACGCTTTAGAAAACCATAATGATATCAAAAAGATAAAAAGTAAGGTCAACCCAAGTCTTCGGAATCATGAAAAAAGTCATGAAAATCAAAAGAGAGAAATAATCCGCAAGTGGACCAATGTGGGCCTTTGGGTCAGTTAGTGTATGCCCTTAGGCAATGAAATCTAAATCAAATCGGAAAAATCCGAAAATAAAGAATAAAAGGAACCAAATCAAATGTCAGGTGAGGGACTCCGAAAACAAAGTGAAGAAAAATCCACGAAAGAAACACATGAGATACAGGCTTACTTGAAAAGGATGGACTGATACGCAAATGTGATAAAAACTATGTAAAATGCATGAATGTATACCTAAGTGTGTAAAAGGTGCTAAGGAATGACTTGGACAAAGATTATGCAAGACTGAGTGCAAAAACTAGCATGCATGTGCATGAATAGGTGGCACAAGAGTAATTTGGTCATTTTATTGGCCAGATGTACTAAATGTATGTATGGGGATGATACATGGACTAAGATATGTCAAAATGTATGCAAAATGTTAAGAAAGAGTCAGTTTTGAGAAAACATGCAAAGGACAAGGTCTTGAAAACAATAAAATGATGTAAATACGATAACAGACAAGCACAAGGACTAAAATGTAAAATTCACAAAAAGAGTGGAAACCAGGATTAAAATACATTCAATGACTTCTATTCTATTGTGCCGACAATGGATCCAATGAGAATGTGGCACTAAAATGTGTGAAAATTGCATCTTGGTAATTTCCTGAAAACTCAGGGTCTAATGTGCATAATTCACACATGAGTGCAAATGTGATTGAAATATGAAACTCAAAATCAATTTACAATGCAAACATGATTTTTAAATGAAATCCATGATTAAGTGCAAAATGTGAAATGCAATAAGTGGAAAATGCCAACAATATGTGAGAAAACAATTAAAACACTAAATAATGGATTTAAAATTAATCTAATGGTCTAGATGCAAATTTCCTATGCTCAAGGATTGTATGTTAAGAACTCAGGGGCCTGCATGCAAATTTCCAACACTTAAATGTGACAAAAAATGGACTTTTATGATGATCAATGCATTTACGAAGTTTCTCAGGGTCAAGATGCGAAATTTATAAAGAAAACTCATTTTTAAAAATTCTAGGGGCTCAATGCAAATGTTCAGGACTTATTTGTGAAGAAAATATGATTCAGGGTCTTAAAAATAATGAAACAAACATTTACAATATCAAAACATGAAATCTAAAACAACTAGGGAAGATCATGCAATTTTTACAATAAAAACAAAAGAAATAAAGAGTTTCATGAAAACACAGGAACTTAATCACAACATTGCTGGACTGAAAGGTAATGTTTTTAAAAAATAAAAAGTTTTTATTAAAACCAAGAAAACAACTGGCCACCGTCGGCAATTCGAAGATCACTGGCGGTGAAGGCCAGGGGTAGCCATCGGGGCTTTCCCTGGCGGTCAATCGAGGATCCAAGAAGGGGAAGAGTTGAAGGAACCAATGGGGAGGAGATCTAATGGCTCAAATGAGATCCTTGACGGTTGGGACGACGGGTCGACGTCACCATCGACCATTCTTCTCCGACGGTGGCGAGCTTCCCAAGCGACGGTCCTACGGGCGTCCAAGCGGCGAGCAGAGGATCCAATGAGCTTACAAGAGGCACGGTAGAGCTTTTCAAAGTGTTGGGCACAACCGTGGCGACCTAGGGTGTGCCACCCACCTCAGACTTTGGCAATAGTTGCAGACGACAATGAGGACAGAGTTGCAGCGGCGGTGGAGTTCGAGCGGCGATCGGGGAGCGTTCGGTGGACCACAGGGAAGTCTCCAGAGGCGTCTGTCCAATCGGGGTGCGGTCGGTGTGCTCAGGGGGTCTCAACGACGGCTGACGACGGTCGCAGGGCCCGCGGTGAGGGCTCCACTCGTAGGTGGCCAACTAAACTCCTCCTGAGCAATGGAAGCTCAGGGAGGAGGAGGAGGAAGAGAGAAGGAAGGCTCCAGGAGCCTCCTCCCGATCTAGGAGGTCAGCGACCTTGCCGGCGGTGGTGAACCCACCACTGGAGGCGGAGACGACGAACGTCAGGCCTGCCCACTCTAGCAAACCACGACTAAGAACTAGAGAGAGCCTTCTAGACCTACAGAGGCATGTTTTATAATAAAAAGAGAGGGAGATTACTTGGCTTGAGGTGGCTGCCTAGCCCGACGAAGCTTGACGGCGGTGCTCCGGTGAATGCTCTGACAACGACGATCGAGGTTTCTGGGATGCAATCGAATTGGGGGGAAGGCTCTGGATCATTGAGTGGATTGCTAGGTTCTCTCTGGGTTCAAAAGGGGGTCCTCACTGTGGATTCAAGTGCTGGGAGACTTCGCCTTTGGTCAGTCGACGGTGAGGCATTTTTAAACCCCGGTGGAGCCTCTCGGAGCCGTCAATCCTCCTCCCCAAGGGCGGGACATCGTTGGATCGGACGCTAGTTGGCAGGGGTTGTTGGGGAATCACCGGAGATCAAGGAATGCTGCTGGAGATCACGGGACGTAGCCAAACATGGCACCGGAGATCGCAGGGTCGCCGGAGAGGGTTGCCGAAATAATTTTTGCTGGTTTATAAAGTTTGCTGATTGATGAATGAATGGGCTGAATTAGGCCTAGCGACTAAGCTATGTTTTAGGGTTTTTTCTGGTTTTTTGTTTTTGGGATTTTTTTAGGGATTTTAGGGTTTTGATTTTAAGTTTTTATTTGGATTTTATGATTTTAATTAGATTCTTGACATTGTGACTTAGGGTTTAATTAATTAGTTTTAAATTAGGGTTTTTTAGGGTTTTAATTACTTAAAGGTTTTTAGATTTTTGATTATTTTAGGGTTTTAGAGTTTTGGATTTTAATTAGGATTTTGAATTTAATTATGTTTTTAGATTTTAATTTGGGTTTTTAGTTTAATTAGGGTTTTGGTGTTTTAATTAATTAGGGTTTTTTTTTGAATTTAAGTGGATTAAAGTTTTGTGTTTGAGTTTTAATTTAGATTTAATTAGTTTTTACTTGACTTAATTAGGGATTTAGTTTAAATTTAAGTTTAATTGGTTTTTATTATGGTTTTCACTTAGATTTTGACTTCATTGATTTTACCTGATTTTGGATTAGGGTTTCTTTTTAATTAGCTTTAAGTTTTAATGGATTTTATTATGTTTTACTTGATTAGGGTTTTAATTTGGATTTTAAATGGTTTGAAATGATTTTAACTTTAATTAGGGTTTTTATTTGATTAATAAAGGTTTTAAATGATTTAAATGGATTTTGACTTCAATTAGGGTTTTATTTGATTAATTAGGGTTTTCACTTGATTAATTGGATTTTATGTGGATTTTATTTAATTTTGACTTTAATTAGGGTTTTCACTTGATTAATTGGATTTTAAGTGGATTTTATTTATTGTTGAATTTTATTGGGTTTTTTGTTTGATTAATTTGGATTTTAAGTGTTTAAAATGAATTTTGTTTTGTTTTAATTCTTAATTATTATTTTTTGCTTTGATTAAGTCAAAGTGGATTGGTGTGGGCTTGAATGGGCTTGTGTGGGCTTAGGTGGGTTTAAGGGTTTAATTGAAGCTAGGGTTTAGGTTTGATGGTCTCAACTAAAGCATTTTTCTAGAGGAGCCTGCTACCAAGTGATTTCAAAATCAGGGTGTCTACAGTTATATTAAGGTCCATGTTAACAAAATATATTTGGAGAGACATCCAGGATACTTGTCACATATGTCACATGTAGCTAGTAATCTAGGCATCATATCAAGTGGTGACAAGATAAGTTGACTTCGTACCAGTCGCCACCCTTATCGACAACTTCCTGGCCTTTTGCAATTTATCGCCCAACTTTTATCTTAATCCACAGAGATATGTTGAAAGTCCAGAAAAACTTTAGAAATCCCTCAAATTCATAAAAACATTTCATTTAAGATTAGAATCCTCAAATCTGTCACCAATTTGAGTAAAGCGGGAATGTTAACTCTACCACAACTAGCGACTCGCACGAAAAAAGTTCAAGGGGTTTGAACCTATCACTAGTTCGAGCATGTTAGCTCTGCCACAGCTAACAACCTTGAATCAAGTAAAATTAGGAATGTTTTTGAAGAAATCAAGGAAAATATGGAAAATACATTATAAATCCTTATAAATTAGATATAGGAACTTCAAAGGTTCTTATCCTTACTAACTCTGGGAAATGCAAAAATGGAATATCTACAGATATCCCTCCTTGGAGTCGATCTTAGAACAAGATTAGCTCTAAGGTAAGAATGATATCTCTATCGAGCATTTCCTGAAAAGGAGAGCTTACTCTCAAGTGGTTTGCTACGATGTTCCAAAAAGAAAACCGCCTTTGGTTTCAAGACATTGTCATATAGCCAAATAGGTAGGACCTACCTGGTTTTGGGAATTTTTGGCACAGCCAGGTGGTGAAAAAGTGAATAGACTCGGTTTCACGATGTAGTCGCACAACTAAGTGTTCAATTAAAATATCATCATATTGAAGGCTCAGGCATAGAGGGGTCAAGCTGGTTTCGAAGCTATGTATCACAACTAGTGTCGAGACCATGTTAACCACGTAGAGACAACTTCAACGGGGCAGAAACTAAAATGATCATGGAGATATTACCCTATCGCCGATTAAAAGAAAAGAAAACAAAATAATTGTGGCTTCTTGTCTGAGAGCTTACTCGGATTGGAATGATTAAGAGATAGGGGGACTTGAATAGACTTAAGGAGGATCACACATTCTAAGGACTTCTAACACCCTTGAAGAATGTTGCTCCGTCCGTACTCCACTACCAATGTTATGGGAAATAATGCATGGATGCATGATTTAAGTGAGCAATGCAAATACAAGGTCAACACGCGATGCAATGAATGATTCATATGGTAGGTTAAGCCGGCAGGATACGGTTGGTCCCAAACCCTATAGACATATGCAAAATGCATGAGTGCAATTCGTTTTGGTCAAGTGTTTTTCGTCCTCGAGTGTGACCAGTACTCTTGTGAAAAGACTGTCATCCCACAACTTGACTTGGTAAATAAAGGAGTTCTATGAATACAGAACCAAGTGAGGGAGTAAACCCTTCATTTGCTAAGTCGATCGTTGGCCTTTTAGTCAAAATAGTGTGTTTGCATACACTATGAACTCCCAAGGCAAGAGTTCATTCTTTGATCACGGCAAGGCTTGATGCACAGCAATGTGGTGGGGTTTGTACTTCTGGTCGCCCATCAATGTGGAGTCAAACTTGTCACCTCTCCATTCGGCATCGTTTATAGTCGTCATTCTACGTCGCCTAGGCCACTAGTGATGAGATGAATCTTTTATATTCAGACTTGGACTTGGATTACTTCTTTGGAGCACTACAAATATAGGCCATGTACAAGCTGTCAATCTATATTCCCCCTGTTTCAAGGTTCTTTTCTCTTCTTTCGCCTTAATCATGAAGTTCCCATCCTTTTCTTCTTCCACTTTTGCTATAGAGAAGGTGTTTGATATACCCAACCATTTGATTTAGGTGTTTCGTGAGAATAAGGTATGCTTCTTCTCCTTGCTCCTCTTTTCTACTTCATGTGCCTTTCTATGCTCAGTTGCTTGTATTGCAGGTCATAATTAATCTTACAGAATGCCCAAATTTTCACAACTCCTTTCACAATAGCCTCCCATGGGTGTTGCATTTACTTAATCGTGCGGAGGACAATAAGCACCTCCTTGAATGCAGCGGCTTTGAGAATTTACATGACCTAGTACGTACTCCTTTGCCTTAGCCACTTTTGCACGCTACCGATGAGTACACTATGATACTATGTGCCTCGTGCAACCACAGACGAAGTAGGATGTTCCTCTCCCCAAATCATTGCTCAAACCAACTTGACTGTATCCAACACCACCTTTCCTAGTAAAGCTATGGCCTTCCCCAACAACTGACTCAAAATGCTCTTTCCTTTTCTTTCTAGAGCTCCTAGAACTCCTAGAGCTTGGCATCCCAGAAGTAGAGATTGTAGAGCGAACATCTTTCCCATTCCCTTTGGGTAGTCTTCCAAGAATAGCCTACGCTCACCCTCGTATCAAGCTGTCAATTCCACTACATCTACTAAGGTTTAGCACCAGTAGTCTAGGACTTTCGATCTCACCAGTAGTCTAGGACCTTCGATCTTAGTTCTAGGTTCAGTCCTTCTATGAATCTCTTGGCACTGCACTTATCTGTATCAAATGTCTGCGTAAACTATTCTAACCGAGTGAAGGTTGCCTCATACTCAACCACTATCATGCTACCTTGCTTCAGATTTTGGAACTCCTTGTCCAGCCTATCCCTCTTGTACTTGGGAAAATACTTTTCATAGAAGACGTCCCAATATTTTTCTCAAGAGATCATCAATAGATCAAAGTTCAAGAACTTCATGCGATGTGCGGCTCTCCACCACTGGTCAGTGTCACCCTTGAATTAGAAGGTAGTTAGCCAAACACATTTCTCCACTAGGCATTCTATGTCCTTTAGAATCTTTTCCACCTCCAGCAATCATGTCTCACATTCTTCTGGCTTGCCTCAACCATCAAAAGTCGGCACGCTTAGTTGACTAAACTACTTAAGCCACAGATCTGCCTTGGTCCCATCCGTATTGTTCTTGCTGAGAGACTAGATGATCCCCTACATCATGTAGCTTAAGTAATACCACATTCCACCCTAACCACTATCTTGCTCCATGTCAGAACTCATTGCAGGTGTCGTACCTCCACATCAACCTCTAAGCAACATCTTGCTACCACCACAAATCGAATGAATCAGGTGCAAATATTTTATATTGTGTAGTCCTATGGAGTCACTAGACCAGACACCCTAAGCTGATGCACTTAATGTAACCTAGGCTTTAATACCACTTTGTAATGTCCCCAATGTGCTACACATTAGTACCAGTACTACCCAAGCATTTATTATTAATTAAAGCTAAAATTAACTAAAATTAATAATAAAATAATTTAAACTAGCTATCCAGAACTAGTGTGTGGCTACGTGACTCCAAAACTATGCACTAGGAATGGATTGTACCCCTAAATTTGCACCTGAAAATAAAACACAAATAAAATTTTATGTGAGTGACATTCATATCACCTAGTACGCACCCTCCCAAAAATCGAAACTGAAAAACACTAAAAGACTACAAAAGGCACGTAACGACGACTACTAGAAGGAATATTAGGGCAATAAAAGTCAGATACAAACAACAGAAAATCCACTTTACAAATCATATCCTTTCAAATCATTTCTATCATTTTCTTTGAAATCTAATGCATCTTTGAACACCACTTTTATTCATTTCGATAAACCAAATCTCAGCTAGAGTCCAACTCAAAACCACTAGTCAAGTCACAATTCAAGGTTGTACAATCAAACCACGGTTGGAGTCTAACTCAAACCAAAAGTCACACTACAGCTAGAATTTGGCTCAAAATCATAAGTCAAATCATAGCTCAATTCTAGCTCAAAATCATGCACACAAACAACGAGAAAACCCGTCGAGTCACAAGTAGCTAATGAAGACTCTAGCTTCTCTCAACTGCACTGCCACAATAAACTACTCCATGCAGGAGTCCAATCACTCCGGTTGTAGCCTGAATTTATCATATCACATAGCACAGGATGTGCCTCACGATGCCCCTTGGTACCAGAGCACTTAGAGACTTGAACCCCAGACCAGACCAACACCGACATTAAGGGTAATCCAGGTCTCCCATACCTGAGCCTTGTAGTACCATAGTCACAGTCACAAGGCTCCATTTTCAGACCAAAACTCGACAACCAAGACCTAAGACCCGTTCTTGACCACTCAGAGGTATAAACACCCCATTTCCTATTGATATGATCCGTCGACTACGTAGTTCCTACTAAACCTCAAAAAACCTATACAAAATATATGCATTCTCAAAGTATTACATGAACTATTTTCAAAACATTATCATCACAGAAATCATTTATCAAAGTATTACATAAACTATTTTTAACATTTATCGTAATAATGTTACAGAATCTACGAAACATTAGAAATTCTGTAGTTTGCATTGGCCATTCGCGCTAGATGCTTGCGGGACTTACTCATGCCACATACTCACACAATCCATTTTCACCACTGAGTTGCGTTGGTAGGTCGCGCCAACCCAACGTGCTATACCTTTTACAGTAAAATAGAAAACAAAGTTTTTGTCAGAAACATGAAAATCATTCGAAAATCCTCTTGATAAATCATAGCAAAAACCACAGATCATCACCACATAGTCAAAACAAGCTAATCTATGCATTTTAACAATTTTAAAGCATAAACAGTAAAAAAAAATGGATAGAGACATGTATAGGAATGTCATCGACCATCCTTTCCTTCTCCGACAGGCAAACTTCGACAACGCAAACCTTCTCCCACACTCT
Organism: Posidonia australis; assembly: GCA_024699735.1. Lineage (NCBI taxonomy): Eukaryota > Viridiplantae > Streptophyta > Magnoliopsida > Alismatales > Posidoniaceae > Posidonia > Posidonia australis. Next base: position 1,511 of record JAMKQA010104153.1, on the reverse strand, counting down.
CCTTCCCTCAGTCTCAGACTCTCTCTCTCCCTCTCATTTCAACACTCTTCTCTCTTCCCTCTTTTTCTTCTTCCTCACCCCTTGCTCTCTCTCCTCTTCTCTTCACAATCTGCCAACGCAAGGGGGGTCTCAAGGTGATTTTATACACCACCCACCATAGACAGCCACCCGAAAATTCCAGGTTGGGCAGCACAGAAGGGTAAGGTGAGGTGGCGGCATTGACATGGTAGCAATATCGACATAACAGGTAGGGCGACATTCACTGTTTTTCACTGACATTTGCGTTGGTTTACTAAATTCAAAACTATGTGCCTACAATTCACGTCAACAATAACCGTTGGTCGTTCGTGCTTGTGAAACTGTAACCATGCCGGCGACAGCCTCGGGATTGGCGCGAAAGGCCAAATGTGTGAGGATTGGCAAAGCCACGGTAAAAACAATAAAAATAATGATAAAATGCAGGAGTTGCCACCTAGTCTATTTAAAAACGAAAGACAAGGAAAACTGCTTAAAACATTCAAATCATGCAATAAAGCCAATAGAAAAGGTCTTCATAAACCAGAAATGGGCAAGGATCTTTGTTACGCACAAGGAATGTATTAGGCACCCTCTTGCACTCGAAAAATCTGTCTTTCTTTGGGTTTCTCATTTACTTATATGAAATGTCGGCTTTTCAGCCTTTTCTGTACGCCCGAGGGCGATATGTAATGCAATGCTATGGTATCTTATGTTAAACATGGGTGCATGGGTTGTGGGGTGTGTCCTAATGCTCAGAAAGGTCACTCGTAAAATGGGTCAAGCACCGATGCAAGGATATTGCACGGATATAATCAAAAGTTCTAACAACATCAAGTGATTTTTATCCTCGCTTTACTATATGCAAAACATGATCTATCATGCATAAAAATGGAAGAAAACAGAGTGGGGTTTTCCTGATATACCCAGGAAGACAACCAGAGAAAACCAAAAGCAAATCCAAATGGGAAACATGCTAAATACCATGCCAAATGCAGCTGCGTGCAACAGAAAATAGGCTCGTGCGCCTGTGTGGTGCGCCAGACTGGTGCTCCAGTCTGGTGCGCCACCAATGTGCTCTACTGATGCCTGGAGAGAGTGCCAAAGGAAATCATAGATCCGACAGTAAACCAGAATGCCATGCAATGTAAAAAAATTGTAAACTTGTAAACTCATCAGAGAATGTAACATGAGTACACATCAAAGTCCAAACATGAAAACACAAGATGGGTCTTGTGCACGAGGGCTGTATGCCTCACACAAGACCACACCATCCTTATGCTAAGTAAAAACAACAAGATTCAGCCATGCTATCCAGATCTGGATCATGGACTGATGCATAAGAACCTCCCAAGCAGGAGTTCATGGGGCAATCAGCTCACCAGATTTCAGCAACTAGCTGAATATGCAAGATGCAAAAAAGACTTAAAATAGTGTCATCCAAGACTGAAATCATGCATGCAAAGACATGACATATCAGAGAATCAACACAATAA
>JAMKQA010104152.1:0-11295 GCA_024699735.1 Posidonia australis | reverse complement strand
AAGCAAATATCAAGCAAGCAAGCATAAAGCAAACAAACCAAAGACAAGTAGGGAAACCAGAACGAAAAATAGAATCTGGTTATCCCCAGCAGAGTCGCCAGTTCCTATGACCATGCCAGTGGAACCCTAGGCGCGGTTCTCCACCTACTCCGTTGTGCGGAAACACACGAGGAGATCCGATACAGTCACGGCGAAAATGGTGAATCTGGAGGAAGAGACAAGACCCAGAAACACCAAAGGGAAGAGAAAAAGGATAAGGAAAGGAGTCGCCACTTAATCTTTTAATGGAAAGACGAGGAAAACAAAAAAAAAAAAACACAAAAAGGCAGAAAGCAAACAAGATGCAAAGATGCATGTGTGATCCGTGCCTAATGGATAATGCAAGATGAATGCGGGCCAGAGAAAGGGTAAGGATTCAGGTTATGCATGGGGAAGGGGTTAGGCACCCCCATGCGCCTGAGAAAACTCGGTCTTTCTAGGTTTCCTACTGTCAATGGTCAATGGATGTATGCTTGCTTATTCTATATGCTCATGCATGAAGATGATTGAAAACATGTCAAATCAAGGAGAAGAAATGAAATAAAGGGAAAAAGTTAATTCGAGGGTCAAATGTAGGCATTGTTAATGCCGCTTTACTGTACGCCCTTGGGCAATGAGGAAAATCATGAAAATAGTGAAATTCTCGGAAAGCATCTCGCAAAACAACGAAAATTGGGGATAAATCCAAGAAAATCAAAAAGGGGAAAATAATCCTTGTTTCGGGACTATGTCGGCTTTGTGAAGCCTTTTACTGTATGCCCTCAGGCGATGGAAAATCAAAACAAGTGAAAACTACGGAAAATCGAGGAAACGACGAGAAAACAAAGCTCAGAACAAGCTAGAAAAGCGTGCACGAAGCAAGGAAGGAAATACGAGAAAATCCATGCAAAAAGATGTGAAAAGCCATGCAAAATGCAAATGTGAGAAGTCTAGGGGGTTTTGTGCAAAAAGCCCAAATTCTGAAGAAAACTGACATTCAGAAGCCAAAATCATCGAGAAATACATAGGAAAACACATTCCATGCTTGTATGAAGAAATCTGGGGTCAAAATGTGTATCCTAGTCAAAATGAAGTTCTCTAGGGGTCAGAATGCAATTTACCCACTAATGCATGTATGCAAATCAATTCAACATAAAATCAGGGTAAAACGCAAGAAAATGTCTCAGAAATGATGCAAGATGTTTCAGGGGCAAAATGGTCATTCTACTTCTGAAAACAAGCAGTCAGAGTAAGATCAATGAAGCACAAGGGCTAAACAGCAAAAGACCAAGAAAACAAAGTATCCAGAAGAAATTCAGTAAAAACAGAGGGTTAAAGTGAAATTAAACCAAGAAAACAAGCTTCTGGAATGTTTTAAAACAAATTCAGGGAGTTTTATGCAATTTTCACAGCAAAATAAGCCTTCTGGAAGTTTTTTGTAAAACACAAGGGCCTAAATGCAATTTGTCTAATGAAAACATGCTTCTGAAATCATTTAAAACAAATTCAAGGGTTTATATGCAATTAAACCAACAAAATTGTGCAATCTGAAACATGTATGAAAGTACAAGGGCTTATATGCAATTTTTACTATAAAAATGAACTGTCAGAAACATTGAAGATCAGGGACTCATATGCAATTTTCATAATAAAATGAACTGTGAGAATCATTTCGAAGAAGATCAGGGACTCATATGTAATTTTCACAATAAAATGAACTATGAGAATCATTTTGAAGAAGATCAGGGACTTATATGCAATTTTCACAATAAAATGAACTATGAGAATCATTTCAAGGAAATCCAGGGTTATCAATGCAATTTGTCTGAAGCAAAACACATTTTATAAACTCTAGAGGGCTTTTATTAAAGTTTTAAACTCAGAAAACATTACTTTAAATGTTTAGGGTAAAACATGTAATATTTTCAATTAAAGCTTTATTCGAAACATTTTAGAAAAATGATGGAAGGGCCTAGATGTAATAAAAGGACCAAAAAGTAATTCTAGAAGGACCTATTTGCAAGAAAAACATAAACTCCTGATTTTATTCAAATAAAACGTTTTAAATTATTTTTTAAAAAGAAAAAAGAAACGACAATCGCCGTCGAAGGAGTTCGTTGCCGCCGACCGTTGGAGGAGGGCAAACAAGGCCTTCCCGTGGTCTGATCTAAGATCAGAGCCCACGGGAAGCAAGAGGGAGAAGAGAGGAACACATCCAACGGAGTGGATGGACGATCCAGCGGCTGGAACAACCCCCCCACCTACCTCGCAGTCGAGGTGCTCCGGCGAAGGATCCGCGGCTGTTGGCAGCGTTCAAGGCGGTGGCGCAGCGATCGGAGGGCTCCGGAGGTGCTGCAGAGGTTTTCCCATCATCCTCGGGCTTGGAGCAAGTTGTGCGCGCATCCCAGACACCGCGGACCATCGACGCTTGCGCGCTCCGGCGAGCTTGGTTGCGGGGGCTATCCAGAGGTGGAGGTAGGTCCTTGAAAGCTCCAGAGGATCGCGTGAGGCCAGAGGAAGGCCTCCACGGGGCTGGATCACTGTAGCAAGGCTCGGAGCGGCGAGTAGGCTCGGACAGGGGCCTTCTTCTCCAGCAACGGCGGCTTTGGGTGCATTCTTCAGCGAGCGGCGCGGTGGCTACTAGGAACTGCGGAGTGGCGATGCACGGGGCGGAAAAGCTCCAGGGCGGCCAGAGGAGGAGGAGGGAAGACTTGGGGATCCAGGAAGCCTCCTGGATTGCCCCCCACCCCCACCTCTATCGTCGAAGAATCGGCGATGGCGGGGCACGGAGGAGCTCCGAAGGCCAAGGGATCGCTCTGGATCCCTTGGAATCGCTCTAGAAAGAGAGAGTAGCGCAGCAACACTATAATTCAAGCAAATGGGAGGAGGATAGTGCGTGTACCTGGCTGGAGATCGTCGTCGGAGCTCCGACAGTGACGACTGCTCCTCTCCCTCTCCGCTTCTCTCTCGGTGTCCCTTCTCTCTCTGTTTCTCTCTGAATTCTCTGTGGCTCTCGTGTGCTCCAGGTCTGTGTTTTTTTCCTCTGTCGTGAGCTCTCCTCCTCGTTTTATAGACTGCTGGAACCCAACAGAAGATTCTAGAAGGGCGCGCTACACACAACGAAATGGGCATAACCACCTCCGACTGCCGTTATGCCAACTCAACAGACAGCGAACGGCTGTCCCCCACGCACTCCAGTCTGCTCCCTTGCTCGCCGACAGAGATGGACGGCGATCTTGGCTTCTCTGATGAGCCATTCGACGGCTGAGGGAGCTCTGACTTCATGCTGCACTAGGCTGGATCCGTGGCTTAGAAGCTGATCAGGCTGATTTCGTGAAGTTTGGTGGAGAATGGGTTCAATCAGTGGGTGAATTTTGTTCTTTGGTAAAATTTTGTGGAGTTTGGAGAATTTAGTTGAAAAAACTTTGGGAAATAATGAGGAGAAAATGAAATGTTGATCTGAGAGAGAAGAAGAAAATGTGGGTTGAGCTATTGTAGGCTTTGGGGCCAAGGTGGACTCAATTGGGCTCAATGGGCCTAAGTGGGCTTCATGGGCCTCCATGGGCCTATGTGGGCCTTGTGGGCCCACATGGGCCCAAACAAGTTGAATGAGCGTAAAAAGAGTTAAACGGGCTTAAATAGATTTGTTGGGCCAAAATGGGCTCAGATTGGGTTTAATGGACCTATGTGGGCCTTGTGGGCTTCCATGGGCCTAATTAGGTTTCCATGAATTAAATGGCCTAGGTTAAGTCAAAACTCAGCCACCACATCCCCATCCTGCAAGAACAGAAAATTAAGGTGTCTACAGATATTGTAATCATGCAGGCAACAACCTCAGGCATGGTGCGAAAGGCCACATGCGCGAGGACCAGTAAAGTCACGACAAAAAGTGATAAAAAACAATGATAGACGCAGGAATCGCCACCTAATCTACTTAAAACGGGAGACAAGGAAAACCGTTTAAAACAACGAAACTATGAAATTATGCATGATAACAAGCCAATGGATGAAAAGGTCACTATGAACCAAAAATTGGGTAAGGGTCTCTGTTGTGCACGAGGAAGGTGTTAGGCACCCCCGTGAGCCCGACAAATCTGTCTTTCACGGGTTTTTCATTCACTTAGGTGGCAATGTCGGCTTTACAGCCTATTCCTATCCACCCAAGGGTGGTATGCAATGCCATGTCACATGCATGTTGTGCCTAGTGTTATACCTAAAACTAAATATAGGTAAAGTGGAGAATGAGCCATGTCCTACTGTTCAGCTACGCTACCCGGGGTCTAAATCACAGAACGATGCAAAAAGATCTCATCGATAAGAACCAAAAGAGGCCACCGATTCACAAGACCCAAGTAGTAAGCATCACTACTCTACAAGATGCAAAGCTAATGCAACCAGAGTTATTAGATGGTAAAACTATGCAAGCATGATCATGGTATATCCAGGGACAAACACCTGAAAAAGTAGGGCCCATGACAACCAGGAGAACATGCAAACTATGATGCAAAACCTACTGTTTGCATCCTACAACCAGGCTAGTGCATTGGCTTGGTGTGCCAATCTGGTGTGCTAGGATGGTGCGCCAGAATGGTGTGCCAGTATAGTGCGCCTATATGGTGCGCCAGTCTAGTGCGCTTAGATGATGCACTCCTGGTACTCTGTTTCAGACAGTGATCTGATTCCAAAGCCTGGGCTGGATACATGCAACCAACTATATTTATGGCTATTCAGGGGACTGACCTAGATGCCAAGGAACATGATCACACTAATCAACCAAGACAAAAACACTCCTCTCTCTTTCCCTATCCTTGCATATTTATGAGTTTCCTAGGGCTGCAACAATCTATGGAGGCTCTTGAAGTACATGGAGGTATCCAGATTGATTGAGGGAGCATGGAGGATTGACATGGCATGCAAGGGGTGTACCACAACCCGTATTCAATGGCCAATAGCCTCATAGGGACCATGATCCATCACCAAAAGATCAAACAGTGCAAGCAAACATCATAATGAACAAACAGTGGAAATAACCTTATAATAGGGCACCATGATCCACTACCAAACTAAACAAATAGTGCAAACAAACATCAATAAACAAACACATCACATCAGTTGAGTTCACAGTGTAAGCTTCATTCAAGGTAGCATGCAAAGATCATATGAATGTGGGAAAGGGGAAGATACTTGTGGTGTTTCCTCCTTTGGTGGCTCGAGATATCTTCCTCCAGTTGCTTCAGGCACAACTGAGAGACTCAAAGGATGCTTAGGGATGCAACAAGTATTGGAGAATGGTCTCCTTTAAGATGCCAATATGACCAAGAAGAATCCAAGGTGTAGTTCATGGGTAGCTTTTAAAGGAGGTGGAAATGTAAGGTCTTGGGATGCCAAGGGCATGGAAACCAAAAGACTTACGTAGGTTTGTAGAAGAATATTCGTATGTGGAGGTTACAAGTGTAGAAGATGGACAACCAACAATCAACACTTTGAAAAGGGGCTATGCGCTAGCATGGTGCGCCATGTAGGTGCGCCATGATGGTGTGCTAGCATGGTGCGCCATGTAGGTGCACCATAATGGTGTGCCATGTAGGTGCACCATGATGGTGCGCCTGCATGGTGCTCCATATTGGTGCTCCAGCATAGTGCTCTCCATTAGTTCACCTAAATGATGTGCCAAATATGGGTTTAGATTTACCACTTGGCTGCTTGGATTATCAAATGGGCTGAGCTTGTGATCGTGGTTTAGTGCCATGATCTCAGGCTTATCAAAATGTCTGATAGGGTTTGGATGTGGTTAGGCCTGTCGTTTCCGAAGTAACATCCTTTTGGAGAGTTTGTCTACGAGTTGCCTCAAAATCGGGGTATCTACAGATGCCCCTCCCTGAGTGAGGTCGAGGCACGGAGAGAGTCGAGATCGATGCTCAGGGTTGATAGGATACCCCTATTTTAAGGCTACGGGAAGATGATGTTTGCTATAGGCATCGGGTCACTTATTCGATGGATGCACCGAAAGTCATGACTTGTTACCGAATGCAAATATGCAAATGCAAAGTACACCTTACATGCATGTGAATGTTGAGCCAAATGTTGAAAATGTGATACCAATGCAATGATGAGCCAAAATACAAATGCAGGAGTTGATGCTGAACGTAAATGTAATGTTGATTCTAATGTTGCACACAAGAACAGATGTGGACGGTAGGTGCAATGCCAGTGCTAATGCTGAAGTGATGTTGCAAAAACTAAAGAAATCCTACACACATGGGAACCATTGACAAGGACATGATAAGTTGTTAGACTCATCAACCAAATTATTAGGGTTATCAACCTAGAGAGACGGGACATGACAAGTAAGCAAAGTCTTGTCGACCCGGACGCCAGACAATTTGGCGATTGTGAACCGAGTAGTTAGGGTTACCAGCCTAAAGAAAGGAGGCATGACAAAACATATGATTTGTCAAGCAAGAAAGGAGGCCTTGTTCGCATGGACTTAGGATGAGCAAAAGGATTTCGCACTCGCAAAGATCCTGAAAAAGGATATGACCTCGACTGCTCGGTGAAAGGTCGACTTTGACCGCCTGGTCAAAGTCAAGCAAAAGGATTTCACACCCACGAAAATCCTGGAAAAAGGATATTACCTCGACTGCCTGGTCAATGGTCGACTTTGACCACTTAGTCAAAGTCAAGCAAAAAGATTTCGTGCCCCTGAAAATCTAGGAAAAGGCTATGACCTCAATTGCTCGATCAAAGGTTGACTTTGACCGCCCAGTTAAAGCCAAGCAAAAGGATTTCGTGCTTGCGAAAATCTTGGAGAAAGGATATGACCTTGACTGCCCGGTCAAAGGTCGACTTTGACCATCCTATCAAAGTCAAGTAAAAGAATTTGGCACCCGCGAAAATCCAGGAAAAAGGATATGACCTTGACAATTTGGTCAAAGGTCAACTTTAACAGCCTGGTTAAAGTCAAGCAAAAGGATTTCACGCCCGCAAAAATTTAGGAAAAGGAAATAACCTCAATCGTCTGGTCAAAGGTCGACTTTGACCACTTAGTCAAATTCAAGCAAAAGAATTTCGCGTCCACGAAAATCCAGAAAAAAGGATATGACCTCGACAGTTCGGTCAAAGGTCGACTTTGACCGTTTAGTCAAAGTTAAGTAAAAGGATTTTGGACCCGCAAAAATTCAAAAGAGGATAGGATAGTAGGATCTCATTCACTCAGAGTGAGACCGCAAAAGAAATTATTTGCACTATTGGTACACGACGGGACCCACTGAATAACTACCATAACGGCCAAGTCATATGTTGCGTTTCTTACTGCTTGACACTGCAAATAGGATTATGCTTCATGTTTCATTCCTTTTTCCTTTTATTTTCCTCTCTTTCTTTATTCATTTTTCCTTGCTAACACATTCAATTCATTTATTTCTCTTCTTTATCTTACCCCTTTCTTATTTCTCTCCTCTTCCCACTCGTCAATTCCTCTTCTTCTTCCTTATTTCCTCCCCACCCAAACCTGATGAAACTCCCATCTTCTCCTCCCTCTCATCTCCTCTCTTTCTCCCCTCAAGGCCATCCTCTTCTTCCCTCTTCCTCAAGGTGGTGGTGCTCTCGGTGGTGCGCCGGCTAGGTGCTCGGATCCAGTGCGGCGGCTTGGCGGAGAGGCGATGTGCGACTGCGGCGGCTTGGCATCAGCGGTGGCGGTGATGGATTGGACTCTCGGGGACTGGTTGGAGAGAGGCTCGTCGGTGGAGGTGCTCCCTTCCCCCTTGATCTCCCATTTCGTGTGTTTTTGTTTGTTTTTTTTTTGCTTGCCCCATTTTTCCCTTTGATGGTCGACAGCTGGTGGAGTTTCTGGCGAGGTGTTGGGTTAGTTTGGGTGGTGGTCTGAGGTGGTTTCGCTAGCTTTGGTGGTCAATGGGTGGTGGTGTGTGGCCGACGGTTTGTGCTCGGATTTTGGTGGGGTGACATCTTGGGTGGCCGTCGATTGGGATGTGTGGAGGTGGAATGGTCGGTGGGCTGGATTTTGGGTTGTGAGGTGGAGTTGTCGGTGGTTGGGTGGTGTGCGCGTGGTGGACTCTGACGGTGGGCTCAGGCGGGTTATGGGTTGACTGTGGTGGCTCCGGCAGGGCTGCGGGTTGGCCGCGGAGGTGGATCGGGCTGTTGGGTGGTGCGTGTGGTAGTGGAGCAGGCTGTTGGTGGTGTGTGTGAGGTGGTCACGCCAGCAGGCTGTTAGAACGTTGGGCTGTGGTCAGAGGTGGAGTGGGTTGCGAGGTGGTTGCTTGGATTTTGGGTGGTCCAGTGGGTCGGGTACTCCGGTGGGTTGTTGGGATAGCCGGCGGTGAGGTGGTGGTCAGATTTTCGGTGGTTTTGCTATGCACGAATAGATTTTCTTTCATGCAAACCCGTGAATTAATCTTGAGCATGCCATTTTGCCATTAAGTAAGAAACACAAATTCGATGTTTGGTTCTTCCCTCGTATGATTGAACGTATATATGCCATTTTGAATCACTCGAACTATGGTTCTGCCCATTAACTAATTCATGAGTTGCCATTTTTCCCATGATAGAGTTATTTTCCATCCTTGTCATTGTTATGCATGAATCTATTTTCTATTTATCAATCCATGCTTAAGCAACAATAATAATGCTCAATAGCAAAAGTGGGAAAAAGATACAGAGCAAAGTAGTGAATGCCCATGTTTTCACGTAACAATAACGGGGATACCTCATTTTGTAACTTCAATAATGGTAATGCTTAATAACAACAATGGCCGAACTCCCACATTTTCCCGTAACTGGATGCTTTTCTTCAGTAATGGACCCCTTTTTGCAATACTGAGTTGTGTTTGCATGTTTGATTTATTTGCATTTCTGTAAGAATATGACAAAGTGCACTGCTTTATATGTTTGCTATGCTCTTTTTTTCCTGCCATTGATTGTAAATTTTATGAACGTACCCAATAAAAAATACTTGTAATGTCAGACATTATCTCGAGACTCATGCCTTGCCATGCTCGAATATACTTCACTTCCTTTGTTTTAATCTGCTATTCATGACCAGGCTTGTGACCTTTATTTATTTGCAAGACGACTCGATCATCGAGGAGGAGAGCTCACAACTTCCTCGAGGTAGACTTCTAGTTCTCGCACGCGGCGGCGAGGCACTTCCTCGAGGTCTCAGGCCTCTAGTAGCTCGACACCGGCCATCCCCGTCGAGATAAGCTCCTTTGGAAAGACTTGTGCTTGTGAAATAGATTTGACATTTCAATTAACAACTATACTTTCAGGAGTTCGACAACTTCGCGGGACGATTACTCAGCGGTGATCATATTTGTGAGAGTTTGGATTTTGAGGTAATTATCTTCGCCCTTCCTTTAACATGTCTTTGCTTTGTCATTGCTGCTTTTCTAATATTGTGTCTATTTTGTCCTTGTTTGTTTCAAGTTGGGGACGCAAATCGAGTCATGCGGTGCCATTGGGCCCCTATGTTGGACCATTTCCACTGCCTACTCGAGTTTCTTCAGGATTTTTTGCTCCATCGGTCTCCTTTCGGTGGTTTGCTTCGCATTGCGGTCATCCACGGGCATTACAACTTCTTTCAAGCTTTAGCAGAGAGATGGAAGTTCGAGACGCATACTTTTCATTTTCCATTTGGGGAGCTAACGGTGGTGCCCGATCAGTGGGCCTTACTAACGGGTCTTCCATTCGGTGATGAGTAGATCATTAAGGAGACCACCCATGGGATGCATCTGGCTCCCGCGTACCTAGGTTGCGTTCCTCCAAAGCCACCTCAGGGGAAGCATACGATCATCGTGGATTGGCTTTGGGAGTAGGATCAGCTCTGGCCCAACCCGGAGTTGGGCAGCAATGAGGCCAACTATGTACTCTAGCACTTCCTACTCGATCTGTTTGCCATAATCTTCTGTGACTCCTCTGCCTATTGCATTCACGCTGATTGGCTGGCTTATCTGACTAACCTAGAGTACTTGGACCACTATGACAGGGCTGGGGCTAGCTACACTTGGCTGATTTACGGATTGGATAATATAGCTAGGCTGGGCCGTCGGTCTCCTGTGGGACTAAACCCCCTAGTCACTGTAAGTACTAGTGCAAATTTATTTCCTTTTTGCAAAGTTTTTAATAATAGCTGATAACTAACTTTCTTTTTGTTTACTTTTGCCAGTACTGGGTTGTGGAGTATATCACTCGGGGGCATTTGCTTTGGTCGCCTCTGGGATGAGCTTCTTCCCCTGTCTTGTTAGTGGGTCGAGCCTGATCACCATGCCATTGTTGGGGTCTATAGCTATGAGTCCTATCGATATTTTCTGGATTTGGTAGAACTCGAGGATGAAAGTTTTATTACATAAATTTTATCTCTGCATATCAATATTCACCTGATATTGCTTATGATTATTATTTTTGCAATCAGGTACACATGCATCCACTATTAAGATACTATGGGTTTAATTGGGCTCCTCTAAACTCTAACTGCGTTCTAAGAGACAAGCAGGTGAGATTTTACTACATGAAGAAGTCAGCCTACTTCCTCCCAGGGCGAGTGAGGCACCAGTTCCTTAACAAATTCTGCATCCCTGCTTCTCCTCCTACAGACATGGATCTCCTGATCCCATCCCGTGCTGTCGCTGTAGACACCTCGATTTTGAGGTGACCCGAAGATGAATTTTTTCATATGTTGCCTTGGTTATGACCCTTGAACCAACCTTAAACTCGTAGCAAGCTTGCAGTCTAGTTAGAAAATCAGACCAGTAGGGGAGAGCACATAGCTAGTACACCAACATGACACACCAACCAGCACACTTACCTGGCACACATAGGTGGCGCATCAACCTGGCGCACAGCCATTTCGCAGGCTGCGGCTGTTGGCTTTCCACCTCCCTTGGCTATTACCTTTGCAGCGAATGTGTCGTGGAATATTCCAGGCTTTTCGTCTGCGAGGCTCTCCATATCCTCATGAGTTACCCATGGAGAGATCCTTATAAATAGAGGTCCATAGGCAACCATGAGGAGACCCGAGCACACCCCTTTTCTGAGATAAAATTATGAATTCTGTCCTGAGCATTCAGCAAGCTACACCCTTTCCAACTGTGTTTTCTCGTGTCCTGAAGCATCCTCCTACACCCCACAGTGGTTCTTGATCATTCCAAGGCAACGTGGTCTCATTTCGGGTCTTTATTTCGGAAGGAACATACCTGGAACGAGGTAGGTGCTTGACCCTTTCTTTGTTTACCTTTGGTTCCTGCATAGATCAAGTATGCTTTG
>JAMKQA010104151.1:0-10411 GCA_024699735.1 Posidonia australis | reverse complement strand
GCGGGAATCGGAGTTTCTAGCCGCGCATCGAGATCCTAGAGGTGAGCCTGGTTACAGTCTTTATTTCTGTGATTTGTGTAATTAGGCTTGTGATGCTATTGTTTGGTAGCGTGCCCGGGTTCGGGCGTTACAACTTGTATATGCACATAACTCTCCTAATATGTTGTTGATTGATTAGCTTATTTTTGTAGTGTTTAAGATCAACCACTACCTTGATTGCTAATAACTTGGCCTCTCGTATACTTCTTGGACATTGCAAATATTATATAAGTAAAGGAACCTTAGAGACTAGTTTAGAGATGAGAACACCCTTTAGTTCCAAATATGGGTTGCACTTTGAGGTCAGTAGTAGGAGAAATCGATAGCAATTTTTTTATGAATAATAATGAAATATTCCAAAGGGCGTTGTGTTCATAGAAGTAACTTTTAGGTCAATTACTGGACAAATTTCAAGTTGGTTGAATATGTGCCAGTTAAAGGGTTTCCTAGAAAATCAAGTGTGATTGAATATGGACAATGCCTTATTGTCGCAGTGGCTGGAAGATGGTAAAAACTCGTCGCACAATCCTGATTCGAATCCTAAGGTATTCAAAAAATTTAAACCGATAACAAAAAAAAGGTGTGATTGAATATGTTGAATGCACATTAGGGTTTCCTAGATATTCCAGGTGCTTTCTGCCTTCTATTTACTAATACAAAACTTTAAAGTGCTTAAATTCATATGGTTTTGTTCTACCTATTTATCGAAGTATGCACATGCTATGGTACTCCTACCTAAATAGTTTATTAGTTACAGGAATGCCACTTCTTAGCTACCTTTATGTTTGCTAAAAGGCTAATCTCTTTGGATTTAATAGTTGTTGAAGTACTCAAAAAGAGTGTACTTTTTGACAGAGGCAAATAAAATTACTAATAAAGAACATATATGATTAGACATGCACAAATAATGGACAAATAAAATAGAACACATTTAATAAAGAGCATGGATGATTACGTGCTTGTTTGATCATCTATATCTTTAAATATGTTTGAATATATGTCTTTTAATTATTCTTGACATTTTTTTTTATGATATGTTTATTTTTTTCTAAATGCTTTTGAATATGTGTACTTGTTTATTGTATTAAATGATGTTACTCTGTAATAAATGAAAAAGTGGGATGCTTAAAAAATAATTGCATGATATCAAGATGCACTATACACACACATGTACTACAATAAATGGCAAATCAGATATTAAGTATGCATTGTTGGCACACCAAGTAACTACATGTTCCATTTCTGACTACATTGAAGAGTACATTTGCCCTCAAACTATTGGTGTCTGACTACATTGAAGAGTACATTTGCCCTCAAACTATTGGTGTCTGACTACATGTTCCATTTCATGAGAAGTTTTTTATCATCTAAACGTACTCCACATGATGCAACAACAAAAGTACACTATCGTATTAACTAATCAAAGAATTGCCATATCGCACTTATAATGCACACCTGTTTTTTGAAGACTTATTATTCCCCCTTCGTAACAACCTATCTACTTGCCATAGTAACATCATGTTGATTTACATTTGTTTCTTGATTTCTCGTTATATATTTTTTTTCAATCTAGATATCTTATTCTAACAATTTTTTTGTAGAAAGTAATATTTTCTAATCGTGATTGGATGTATACACGAGTCGTGGATGGAAAAGTGTGTAACGATTTTCAACATAGTGTTTAGGAGTTTGTGGATTTTATATATAGTTAAGTTCAAGACATTATAAAAAGTGATGGTAAGATTATATATCTTTATAAAAAATATGTACTATTGAAAAAATAATTGAGAAAGGATGTGGAAATACATTTGTATAAGAAGAGTTTTGTGGAAGACTACAAGTGTTAATTTAAACTTGGAGAGACCTTTCCTTGTTATTAGAAGTTACTTATGTTAGTCCGGATCCTATTGTGGACATTGTGATGGATATGGTAGATCTTGAGTTCGACTTATCTGTTGATGAAGAGTCACATAGGGAATCTCAAGAGTTTTATGAGTTGTTAAAAAAGGTAAAGGAGCCATTGTGGCTAAGTAGTAAGAATTACACAAAGTTATCGACTGTGTTTAAGTTATTGGCTTTGAAGATAAACTACAACATGACAGATAGCTGTTTTGACGTCATTATAGGTAGAATAAACAAAATACTACCAAAGAACCATAAATTTCCAAAGAACTACTATGAGATGAAGAAAATGATGAGAAAGATGGGATTGACAGAGATGAAGATCAATGCTTGTTCAAAACTGTTGGTAAAATTACCTTATCTCACATTTTGATGATAACAAAATATTTGTAAGCTAACCTTCTAAATAGGTCAAGGAAGAATTCTCATGAACATTGAAAACATGAGGAGAAATTGGAAACGAAGAATCATGAAGGCTTTCTGAAGGACTGAAGAAAGAATCAAGGAAATCAAGACCCAAGAAAGATTATCAATTTTATTTGTAAAATTATGGATGTAATTTTTTTTTTATCTTTCTTTGTAATATCTAGGATGTGACAGAAAACAGAAGATAACAATGATAATTTAATGAAAATCCATGCTTATCAAAACAAAAAGATGTGACATTGTAAACACAAATCTTAAGTACAAATAATTAGTAAGAATATACAGTTGTGCATAAAATCTTTTTTCTTTTTTGTCATGTAAAAAGTTATAACATGATATTAACATTAATCCACAATTTTTATTTAAAAAGATGATTCATAATAAGATAAGATATGTCAATTAAGTTCAATCACAATAAATTCTTTATTTGGTCCATTTATGCATATATTTAGAGTTTATAAAGAGCAAAATATAAAATCATGGTATGAAAATGTTTAAAATGAGCACAAATCATAAGTTGAAAATTCAAATAAAGTCAATAAAAAAAATCAACTGCCAGAATAATCGGTCGACCGGTATATTTTGGTAGACAAAGTCAGGAGATTTTTGAAAAAAGATTGGACATTTGTTTCAAAACAGTACACTAGATAAATGAATTGAGTGAAATTCTATCCAAATATTTTCATTTAAACAATAAATTTTTTTAATAAAAACCTTATAAAAACTTAAAACAAAATTTTTCAATGGGATTACCATTATTAACCAATCACTTATAGTCCCATGTTCCTTCTCCCCATTATGTGTACTCAAACACCTAAAATACTTGAAACAAGCAAAGATTTTGGTACCTACATTGTTTTGAGTTGAAAGGTGTTAGTCTTAGGAATTAAATCTTTTTTCATTTTGCGAATATATTTTCCTTTTTCTACTTTTTAATGACAAATTCATATTTATCATTTTTAGCTTTAATAAATCCATTTTCATATGAAATAGCCTTTTTATGCACATTTCCATTTTTATACTTTCTTGCATCAATGTTTTTCTTATTAATTGTAAGCTGACTAACATCATTAAGCAAATTAATTTTCACTTTTGGTTTTCGATGATGCAATGTCATTTTTCAAATTATCAATTTTTCCTTTCATGATATTTAATTCATTCTTCAAAACATAATTTTCTTTTTCAAATGTTTTATTCCTAATTCTTAATTTTTCATTTTCATTTGAAATCATTTCTTTTCAAGAAATATATCAATAAAGCATTTGTTTATACTATTGCATTTTCCATTTAATGATTTATATTTTAAATAAAGCTCATTAAAAACATCAAGTAATTCATCTATAGAAAAATTTTCAATATTGTTTAGAGATGATATCTCACAAGATTTTGCCATAAAACATGAGTAAGCAACTTCACCATTGGAAGATAAATCTTCATCGGTTGATGAGTCACTATCATTTCAAGTTGTTTGGAGAGCTTTCTTTTTCTTGATTTTTCTTTTATTTTTTTTGTTCTTCTTTTGAACTTTTCTGTCTTCTAAAAAATTATTGAACTTATGAGTAACAAGAGCAAGACCTTCCTCATTCAAATCATTCGATTGAAAAGAGGCATTAGAGTTAATACTCTTCTTTTCAGGAATGTTTTCAAGTTCCAAAGCTATTGAGGTATTCCAAAGCTATCGAGCTTAGCATGTTAAATTAAAATTAGCAAGTCATACTTGAACCTACTTGTAAATTAACTTGAATCATCTCTTTTTGATGTGCTTTTAAATGGACTCATATAGTTAGGGGGAGTATTGTTTTATCTTTATGCATGTTCTTAGGGGGAGCATTGATGTTTTATTGACATATCTTTATGCATATTCTTAGGGGGAGCATTAATGTTTTATTGACATATCTTTATGCATGTTTTAGGGAGAGCAATTTCTATAGCTTTGATATATTTATTATTTTGTCATCATCCAAAAGGAGGAGATTCTTAGTAAAATTGCATCGTCTCGATTTTGATAATAAGAAAAATATTTGTGAGCTAACCTTCTAAATAGGTCAAAAAAGAATTCTCATGAACATTGAAAAAAAGGAGAAATTGGAAAAGAAGAATCATGAAGGCCTTCTAAAGGATTGAAGAAAGAATTAAGGAAATCAAAAGCCATGAAAGATCATCAATTTTATTTGTAAAATTATGTATATAATTTTTTTATCTTTCTTTGTAATATTTAGGATACGTAATGATCTCCCAAATCAAGTCAAAATTGTAGGAAAATAGGAATACTCATGAACCAAGTAGGAAAACCTTAGAAAAATTTTGCATATAGGTTCAGGGTTATACGTGGGTGACCTTTGAATCCAAGTAAAAACTTAAAAAAAATTATTTTTGGTTCAAGGTTGATTTCAATATACCGAATCGATTTGGTATATCAAAATCTAGGGCAAACAGGGTTTACAATTGAGACCATCTTCGACACACTGGATTATTTTTGGACTACCGAATGTCTTGACTGTTGTAAACTACTGAAGGATTTTAGTCGATCGAAACATTTTGACGTATCGAATCAGTAGTCGTTTGTGTTCGTTAGAGAGAAAAATGTAGGTGTTTAACATATGTCTAAATTTACCTCTTCCTATAAATAGGACCCCCTATTGATACATATAGTGCACTTGATATAGAGCTTCAAGCCACATCATTTTCCCAAGCATTCGATTCTTCTTTAGTGAGAAAAATCCCGAAGCAATTCATTTGCATTGTTTGAGAAAGAGAGCCACATTCCCCTCCTTTCACTTTGCCAAAAGTGTTTGGGAGATTGTAAAAAAAAAAAGGAGTCAAGAGTTGTAATTGAGTGTGAAGTTCTTCTTCAATTATGAGAAAGGAAGGCTATGGTTTTTACGGAGCTTAGCGAGGGTTTATCAAGGAGTGTACTTCTAGAAGAGTAGACTAAACCGAAGTTGGTTAAATCACTATAACGTTTATTGTGCCAATTTTCTCATTGTCTTTTATCCGTTTCTTTGTATGTTTTAGTTTAATATTCAAATCATTTATTCCTTTATATTTACTTGTTATTTGCTTGAATTGTAAAATACATTTAAAATTGTCAATAATCTTTTAATTCACTATTCACCCTCTCCAGTGAAGTCTAAGATCTTAATAAAAACATCACAATTTGTGCTATAAGGAACAAAAAGAAAAATTAGAGTGTCCAGAATGTCACAAGTCTCATTGCAAAAATGACTCAGACACATGTACCTCAGAAGGTACTTTATTATTTTCCTCTAGTACTGACATTGAAGAGGTTGAACTATTGCAGAGAGACTGCAAAAGATGTGACATGACATACAGGTCATACACAGAACTCTGATATGGAGCATCTTTCTAACACCAAGTGTTGGTAAGTCCTGAAGAAGTCCTTCCCTTCATTTGTTACAAGAAATCATAACGTTGTTGTTAGTCTTTCTAGTGATGGATTTAATCCATATGATAGAGGAAAAAATTACTTGTATTGACCTATCATGATCACACAATATAATCTACCTCCTTTGATGTGTAATAAAAGGTTGTATGTGTTTTTATCTTTGTTCATTCTTAATCCAAGTTATCTTAAAAAACACATTGACATATACTTGAAGCCTCTTATAGAAGAGTTGAAGATACTTTGAGACACTGGGGTTAATACATACGACGCATGTAAGTGGCAAACTTTTAACATAAAGGTTGTCTTGCTTTGGACTATTAGCGATTTTCTTACATATAGGATGTTGTCTGGTTGGAGCATGTATCGAAAGATGAGCTGCCCTTATTATATGGAACACACAAAGTCATTTCTACGTCAGTATTGTCATAGGTCTTGTTTCTTTGACTGTCATTGTCAATTCTTACCCATGTACCATTCATATCGAAAATAGAGATAAGCTTTTAAGAAGAATACTGCTAAATTGTCCAACTCACCTCCCAGGTTTTTGAGAGAACAATTGTTTAGTTGACTGTCGAAGTTTGAGTAAAACATTTTTATGCATGGTGTTGGTCCACAAGCTTTAGAGGATTCGGGAATACTTACAATTGGACAAAAATCAACATATTCTGGGAGCTATTGTATTGGTTGAAGCTCCTAATTTATCACAACTTAGATGTCATGTATATCAAGAAAAATATATTTGACAATGTTTTCTACACAGTATTGGATGTCAAGGACAAGACAAAGGACGTAGAGATTTAAAGTAACTTTGTAGTCATAAGGACTTGTACCTGATAGAGTATGTCAATGGAAAGATTGAAATAACTTAGGAAATGTACACACTCGATAAGAATTAGATGAAGACAGTGTGTGTGTTAATTAGTAGCTAGAAATTTTCAGACGGCTATGCATCAAATATATCAAAACATGTGGATCTCAAGAAATATACTTTCAAGGGAATGAAAGGTCACGATTGTCATGTGTTCATGAAGAGACTGTTTTCCTTTGCATTTAAAGGTTTGTTGCCTAAGCCTATTTTAGATGTATTTACAGATCTAATTAAATTCTTCAAGGACATTTGCTCCTCCAAATTGTCTGTAAAAGACATGGAGACTTTAAAGAGAAATATTGTTCTTATATTGTGTAATTTTGAAAAGATATTTTCGTCTGCCTTCTTTGACTTGATGGAACATCTCATGGTGCATTTTCCTTACGAAGCCAAAGTAGGTGGACCTGTGCAATATCAATAGATGCATTCTTTCGAGAGGTATAAGTTATTCTAAAGAAATTTTGTTCTTTCATTTGTTATTGCAAGTACTTTTATCTAATTTATCCACATTCTTATTAAGTACATGTTTTTCTTAAAATGAAAAGTTTGAAATAAGAATAGAGTGAAAGGTTCAATAAGTGCTCATTATATCTACGAAGGTTGAAATAATACATAATTGAGTACAGAGGAATGATGATATGGGAATTCAGGAACAAAATGATATACTTTCTCTTTTATTCTAGTGCTTGTCTATTTAGAAAGGCAAAAGAATGCCTACTAACTAGGAGTGAGAAAGATGCTGCAGAGTTATATGTTACTTGACAATTATGATGAAGTATCATTATTTGTCGAGTATTTATTGTTATCTTTCTCGATATGTCTATTTAATATATTTAAATAATGTATTATATGAGTATGTTTTAAATTTTCAATTGTAAGTAATTCAGAGAATAATTAATGGTCAACCGTCCTATTCTAAAGGATGATGATATCTTGAACTTAATTAGGAAGACATTGCTCATTTGGTTTAGAAATCAAGTAAATCAACTTGATTTTAGCCCTAAGCAAAAGTTCTTAAAGGATTTAACTTATGGTCCCATTTTTTTGTAAAGTTGTATGGAACTTGCTTTGCAAATAGGTATCGATTTCATACACAAGAACATAGTGCGAGATTGACTATTCAAAATTCAGGGATTATGGTGAAAGAATCATGTTATGGAGAAGACCATATTGGCTATTATGGTATTTTAAAAGAGATCCTCGAGTTGAAATACTCCTGTGCAAGAAAAGTGATATTGTTTTTCTATGATTGGTATAACCCTAAGGACGGAGTCACACATGACTTCAAGCATGATATTGTAGACGTTATACCAACTAAATACTTGAGGAAATTTGAACTATTTGTGTTAGTTTCATAGGTTGATCAAGTCTTTTATTTACCTCAAGTTTTACAAAAGATGATTATTTCAGTGTGATGAAGATCAAAATACGAGCTTACATTACTATGGTCGACGAAACTCCAAATAACGAGTTTGAAGAGTTGTATCAACTTGACTACGACCCTCCACAATCGATAGTTGTAGACAATGCTCTTGATCAAGTATTTACAATTCTACCTAATTCAGTGTTGTGTTAAACTGATGAGGAAGAAGGAACATATGCAGAAGATGATAGTGAAGACGACAAAGAAAATGAACAAGAAGTGAGTGTTTACTATAACGATGAAGATAAGGAGATTTTCTTGTCATTTTAGTATATAACTTATTTATTTGTTAAAACGTTGTTGTAACTGGGTCGTGGTCGACTTTTGGGAGTGATTCTTGAGCTAAGGAAGGTGTGGTAGTGCTTAATTGGAGCTCCAGTGAACTTGGATTGCTAGCAGTTGTAATGGATTCATGAGCTTTGGACTCAAGGTACACATTTTAAAGAGATTCTTTTGATGCAACGTGTGTTGTGAATTATAGATACATGATGATTCAAGCTTTGAATATGATTTACAGTAATTAATGATGAATTGTCATGCTTTATTTTAGATTAATAGATACATGATAGCATATGACGACGCTATTCATTGTGAGTTTCCTGCCTTTATTTATTGATATTTTGAGTTTTAGATATCGGATTTTTGAGATTTTAAATGTGTTTGGTAGATAATTGAAAAATATTTAATTTGGTATCTTGTATGAAATTTTTTGGATACATATGATATCATAAATGCATGGATTAATGTAATTGATTTCTATTGTGTTTTGTTTTCTAGAACGATATTTGTGCCTTTTTTTGGGTATAAATTGAGCTCTGAATGTCAGATTTCCATGAGATTTGTCTTGTTGTAAAGTAGATTTCAAGACCTTCGATTTGATATATAATATTGATACTTTTGGATGAATTTATGGTCCAAAAAGTATGATTTTCAGTAGATATTTCTGTGTGACTCTGTTTTTGGGAGTTAAGAAAGATAGTTTATGGTTCTTACTTTTATCATTATTGTTATTGTTGTTTAGACTTTTTTTTATAAGCTTTTAGTTGTGCTTTAAGCCTTCTATACAGTCTCTAAGATTTCTAGTGAATGGAAGTTTACTTGGGTTGTTGATATGTGTGAAGCAAAATGCTTTGGAACATAGGCATACTTATGACATGTTTCTGTAGTGTGGTTGGCTTGTGCGTATTGGTTGTGCATTTCGACCTGGACAGTAGGAAGCTGTGGCCATTGTGTTGAAGTGTGGTTTAGTTTTATTTAAAATGAGTTTTTGATTGTTGTTCCACCGATTTCTGTTTATGGAGACTAAGATGCTGAGAAGGTTAAGTCTGTGGACCAATAAGACTAAGGTTGAGGTCCAAGAGCCAAGAATTTTGGCAGATAGTGCCGATGGACCCGGAATGATTGATACCTTTAGAGAGTCATACGTGAGGCCTAAGTTGAGGTTCTAAGTCAAGTGTCGGTAGGATCAAGAGTGAGAATCCTTAGGTGGCTTACGTGTAGAGACTAAGGTGCTCGCAGAGTCAGGGATTTAGTTTTCTTTGGGTGGGTTGAGTGTCGAGGACGTTGATAGTACGTTCATTGTGAGAGTCGACCAGAGTATGATATGCGTGTGCCTTGTTTCTAGTGATGTCCTAGACTTGACAGTTGTGAGGGGTCTTTAGAGAGACGAGACTCGAGATGGACGGGCTACTTCGCAAGGTGGCTCGTCCGTGGTAGTGTAGCGCACTTCGACTGTTGTTAATGGCTAATGTTGGTTAATTGGACTCGAGTGACATGTCATGTGTGTGTGTGTTGTTGGGGTGTTCTGTATGTTATAGAGCAATCAAGCATTATTGGCTGTCTGATTCACACATTGAGTATGTAGGCTCAGACTGTGCGTTTTATGTTGTTCAAAGAGAATTGAGCTCTCTATGCTGTGTTAAGTTTTCAGCAGATTTATTATTGAATTTTGGACGTATGTTTTTACGATAAGATGCATTATATTTCTGTGTTTCGGTTATTGTAACTTCGATATTTGAGAAGCACAGTGAACTTAGTTTTAGTAGTTGCTTGAGATGCATGTTTTAGAATTTTTACATGCATACTATTGGTTGATTTTGGTATTTGTATTTTTGTTACTTGGATGGGTTTTCAGGGCAGATTGTAGATAGAAGATCTATAGTTTGTTTAGTGCATTGAACTTGGACATTTGGAGTACGTGTCATGTGTGCGTGTTTTGACCGATTTATTGGTTACTTATGTCCTAGGACCAACTATCCTTCTGTCCTTTCCTCGAGACACCCCAGATCCGGAGGTGATCCGAGTCGTTGGTTCCTTATGTCCTAGGACCAGCTATCCTTCTGTCCTT
>JAMKQA010104150.1:0-15334 GCA_024699735.1 Posidonia australis | reverse complement strand
AGTATAATGGAATGGAATTTGAATGTGAAATCTTATGATGTCTAATGGAATGGAATTTGAATGTGAAATCTTATGATGTATATGTGGTGAATGTATTTGAATGTCATTGTAACAGGTATTTTAATGGAATTTTTAATTTTAATTTTTTTTTACTACCCAGTATTAGCGAGGACATTTCCTCGCAAAAATAACGATATTTAGCGAGCACCTAGTTTGCGAGGAATTGTCCTTGCTAAAACTAGAACGGCCATACAATCGCATTATATTTAGCGAGCACTTACCGACGAGTTACCGACAAGTTACGAGGAGAAGGCGAGGACATTACGAGGAAATCATTCCTCGTAGTGTCCTTACTAAATTCACACGAGCACATTGCGAGGATATATCCTTGCAGTATTGATTTAACGATGTACGTAGCTACGAGGACAATTATTCCTTGCAAAGTCCTCGTTATACTGTCTAGTGAGGCTTTTGCGAGGACTTTGCGAGGACGTTGCGAGGAATATTGTCCTCGCTAAATGTCGATTTTCTTGTAGTGTGGCTTGCATAAGTGGCATAGGATGAAGTATTTTTGGGTCGACATTGCGTGAGTGGGTGCCATAGGTTGTTAAGGTGCCAGGGAGCCTAAGGTAATGCTTGGGTGCTCGAAGGATGCAGGGAGTGTTTGGATGATGGCTGAGAGTTTCCAAGGGTGCCAACCGAGAGGAACCTCCTTTCTTCCTCCTTCCCCCTCTTTTTTCTCTCTCTTATTTGTCCTTTTGTACATGGGATGCAAGAGTTCAAGAGTCGAGAGAGCCTAGGAGTCTCAGCCAAGAGAGAGCAAGGGTTGCAAGAGAGAGGATGCCCCCATTGTTTAGAGCGAGGTGTTGGTAGGTTGATGTGGTGGGTTGCTGTGAGAAGTGAAGGTGGTGTTATAGAGGTGGAGGCCGAGAGAGAGAGGTGCTACTAGGTGATGAGTTGTGCTGATAAAGAGGAGGACTGCTGTAGTGTTGGGAGGAGGCTGTGAGAGGCTTGGATGCGAGTTTCTGCTTGAGTGTGGAGTGGTGCATTCTAGTTCACTCACAGGTTACATCAGATGAAGGATTTGGATGCTAAGTTCTTCTCTCTGGTTTCTCTCAAATTGAGTGCTACATGAGATGCTAGTTGGCCCTCTAGGAGACCAAGAGAGAGAGCTCAAATGAAAGGCTAGAGGTTTTAATCACCTTGAAACATAACCACTGGATACCAAAGGTCTTGGAACCCAAGAGCCTCTCACGTGGATGGCATACAAGAGAATGGATAGGAATAGTTTTTAGGATGAGGGCATGATGGTCTTTGCACAATGGGTGGTTAATAAGGAATCGGAGAGTTGACATTCAAACAATGAACCAGGTGAGGGAGTGAACCCTTCCTTTGCCAAATCAAGGTTTGCCTCTTAGTCGGGGTGGTGTGTCTACATACACAGTATGAACTCCAAAGGCGAGAGTCCATTCACAGTGGGACTTCATGCAACATCAAGGTGGGACTTCATGCAACATCATGATGGGACTTCATGTACTAACACCTGGTGAGATTTATACCTGCATACTAACCAATACATGTTAGTAATTAAAGGTGTACCTTTCCCTACCTCAGAAGGGTTGGCTAAGTTATTATTGCCTAGGAAAGGTACTGTAGTGCTAACCTCTACTCCCTTATATTTAAAAACTAGGTGGAGGGAATTAGTCTTGACCTGAGCTAAGGGGTGGAAAACCAGAGCCCAGTGGATGTTGATTGCGAGTCATTCTTGGATGCTCTAAAGTCATTGTGGGGCAATGTCTTTGTGGACAAAAATGCACTCAAGTCATGAAGGCACGCTTGAGTAGGACATTTAACTTCAAAACCTGGTGAGTCGATTGTTACATCACCAGTCAAACTAGTTCCAGTTTTCTTACTAGGTTTTCACTTGTAGGTAAGGATGGATGGCACTACTTATTTGATTTTTTTTTTGTTTTTCTTGGTTTTGTTTATTTTTTTTGGATATTTAGACTTTCTCATTTTTTGGTGTTTAGGATTTTCCTTCTTTTTTTTTTGATTGATGAGTGTTACTGTAGCCCTCCCTCTCACATTTGGCATTACTACTTGACATTATCAATGGTGAGAGAGCTATCCCTTTTACCATGCTTTAACCTTTTGACAGCGTAGGACTTCATATTGGCCTTAATTGATCATAGTATCCTTTATTTGCTCAATCCTTGATCTTCTAAGGTTTCCTGCCCCTTACCTATGTGTGGTGAGAGAGTGGGGGAGACTTAAGGTATAGGAAACTCTTGACATTGGCCATAGTCTTCGTGTCGCCCACCAATGTTTAGCCTTAATGTGCCTATAGCTTTCTCGATGGTTTTATTTTTACCTTTTGGCTTTTCATTCTTTTCTTTTCTTTTTTCTTTTTGGGATTCCCCTCTCTTGTTGTTTTTCTACAGATGCCTACCTATCACTGCCTTTTCAGACTTATGCTATGATAGCACACCTACTCGTCAATTTTCTCAACCCATTTTGAGTACCCACCCATCACTACCTTTCGCATTTATGCTATGATGGTGTACTTGACTTTACATACACTCCCCACTTTTGGGCACTTTCTAAGTCGTTTAGTTCTAATGCGCTCATCCATCATGCCTTCTCAGACTTATGCTAGGATGCCACAATATACAGGGCAAGCAGCATTTATGATATGCCTAAGCTCTGAGCCTGCTTTGCTCTTATCTCCTTGTGCTGGGTGTATGTAAGTGGATAAGACAAGGTTGGGGTTACCCTAGTTGCTCAGCTTCTTTTCTATGTAAGAGAAAATTCTCTGTCCTTAGTTGGTACTTTGTCTTAGTTTCTCTTTAGGTTTCAACATGTTGATTAAGGGCGTACTTCTAGAGTACGTGTGGCTTTCACAAATCTGAAGGGATATTCAGGTCATCCTACCCAATGGGTGGGCCTTCCTTGGGTGTTACAATCTTTTGCTTAAGAAAGCCCTAGATAATATTTCAACACTTCCGCTCAAGGCTATAAGGTGTTAGGCGTAACCCACACTCATTAATTATTTTTTTAATTGTTGTTTTTATAGCCTAGCGTAGCACTTAAAGATAACAAATATAAATAAAGGAAATAACAAAGAAGACAGAAAATTAAATGTCTTATTTACACTTTTTTTTTAAAAATAAAATGACCTTGCCCCTAGTCGAGCTCGTTTGAGTCTTGTATTTCCCTCCCTAGATTAAGGGATATACCTATCAAGCGACTGTAGGAGCCTATCCCTGGCATTGAGGATGAAGGTGGTGGTGGTGGCGCATCTTGTTTTTCCTTTGGTTTGCGCCCAACTTTGGCCTTGTCAGGATCGCGGTCTGACCCGTCTTGATCTGATTCTTCTAGTGTGCCCTTGGTGGCTTGGTCCTCTTGTACATGTGAACTTCTATTAAAGCTCGTCGGAGTGCCCTCATCGTCGACCATCGCAAGATACTCTTTTGTAGCCCTCTCTAAGTGATCTGGAGGCTTGGGAAGAGGATCAACTTCTGCATGAACTTCATGAGGGTGTTGGCAAAGATAACCGAGTGCTGCCTCTATGTCATACCAATCTTCGTCATTGTATTCATCATACATGGGCTGCCTCCCCTTTGGGTCATCTATTCGGGTAGGTTCATCTTGTATCTGAGGAGGCCCTTAGTTGACAAAGACCATAGCACCCTCGGTTACTACCTCTTGGATCTACCAACTGTCCCCAATGTTGTCACCCAGGGTATCTTCTTTTGACCCTACCTCTTGAGAAGGCATTGTTTGTGCATCAGGGCTTCTTTTTCCTTCAACTAGTTGCTCAAATTCCACTTATATGTTCTGGATGAATATTAGTTTCGGCTAAACGGTTGACTGGATGTCCTCGGCTTCCATGTGGGTTATAGTGATCGAGCATGGGATCTTTAAGAATCTACATTTCATGTTGCCCCCCTTGTGTTGCCTTCAATCTTGCTTTTAGCTCGATCTACAAGATTTCCCCTTGGTCATTTAGTTCGTAGATTCTATCCTTGACCATGAAACACTCCTCTAGTGTGTGCCCATTCTTCTGATGATATGGCCAGTACTTGGATAAGTCAGCATTACGAGCGTTTGGGGTAAGAGCTAGAGGCTACAAATCTCCACTCTCCACTAATATTCTAAAGACGTCTTGGAGTGGCTCAAGGAGTGGTGGTTAATTCTACCTCCTAGGCCAATAATGATGAGGTGGAGGGATGGCATGGTAACTCCTTTGCCTCTATTGTTGTTGTTGCTATGTCAGTTGGTGTTGCCCCTGCTCGTATTGTGGCTGACAATGTGTGGGCTGTCCCTGGCATTGAATTAGTGAACCTTGGTATTGGACTAGCTGATTCTGATGTTGCACTGTGACCTGTGCCATGTCGCTTGTGATGCCTTTGTGTGTGTAGCTTGGGGTCTTCTTCTTTCCCCTTCCTTCATGCTCCATGATTGTAAGTCCTTTTTGTTGTGAAGGACCCTTTTAGCTCGATCCTATAACTAGGAGTATGTGTGGAAGTCACCCATTAGTAGGCCTGCCTTGAGAGCTCCAATAGTGTTATTGGCAATGACTTCAACTGCTTAGCCTTTAGGAATGTAGCATTCAAATCTAGCAGCCATATTCCTCCATCTGCTTGCAAAGGTCACAATGTCCGCTTGTTCCATCTTTTTAGCCAAGAGGTCTCCAATGGTGGGCTTGTGCTAGGTACAATGGACATACTATTGTAGAAATTTTTCTAGCACAATCTTAAAGTCACTGAGGTGATACACTATGAGTGTGTTGAACCACCTTAGTGTTTTTTCTTCGAAACTCTTAAAGAAGAGGTATACTATTAGCCCATTATCATGTTGATAAGGTAGGACATCCATGGTAAAAGTAGCTAAATGACTTTGTGGATCACCTGTCCCATCATACTTCTGCATCTTGGGCATCTTGAATCCAGGCAGTAGAATGAAGTGTGAGAATCTTAAAGTTTCAAAGTTGACCAGCACTTTAGCTGTAGCCCCTGCTTCCACCAATGCCTCTAAGATCATTCGTTTGACATCTAACCCTGGAGTGACTGACTGTCCCGAACCTTGGTACCCTTGGACTTGATGGAACTGCTATTGCTAAGGGGTACCATACAAAGGAGGGAAGGAGGATTGAGCTAGTGTATAAGCTAGTGTATGAGAGGGTAGAGTTACCCTTAGGTATGGATTCGAGTGGTAGCTTAACTGAGATTGCACTGTGTACTGGACAGAAGAGTAGGCTAGGGTTATAGGATATGACACAGAGGACAGGGTTATTGGGCCTTGTGTTGGAAAATTGATTGTTGGGCTTGGTAGTATTGTATATATATCCCATAAGAGGTGTGGCTATTGGGCCCTGGTGATATAGGGAGGAACGTCCAAGGGTATTTGGAGCTTGTGGGCTATAGAGGTTATGATGGGTCATGGATTGATGAACTTGGTCAATTGCCCTTTGTAGGTTATGGCTCATTCCTCCTCCACCTTGTTTAGCAGACTAGGATCCATTTGACGTTGGGGCGTTGAATAAGGACCCATGTTGGCCCAGGGAGTTGCTTGCTTATGCCACGGAGATAGTAGTTGAAGTGCTCGACATGGTTGGTACGTTGGAAGAGGCAGCGTACAAGTATTGTGTTTCTGTCATCCTTGACTAGCCTTCCATTTTGATGCTTCTTCTCAAGATATTACAAGTTTATTAGAAAGGAGAGATTACAAACTCTATATAACACTACTTCTAGCCTACTACAAGTATCTAAAAGGAGAATTACAACTCTAATGTAATGAAAAAAAGAAAAAATGTTTACAACTTTGTTCAATAAAGAGAATAATGACCCAGAAGACGTTGTTTTGAGATCCCTATAACCTGTTATTGCATGCACAGATCAAGCCACCCTATAAACAAGGCACGTCGAGCGTCATCTGCTTAACGTCACCTATGAGAGTAGCATTGATACTCATTGTTGGCTCAGTCGGCGATGGACAGTAGCACCGGTCAAACAGGTGACTAGTTTGCCTGTCCTTTCTAGCAGTCGAGATCTATCCTGGACAGACTAGACGATCAAGCAAATTAATTTAACAGGTTTTCAGGTAGAATCAGGATTTTAATAGATTTGGATAGTTAATTAATCGATTAATTACCCTATGTTCTCTCAACTGTTCGAGTTTCTATGGCAAGGGGTTTAGGCTTTTCTTCAAGGTTTTAGGGTTACATAGTGGGATTTTTGTTTCTTCAAGTACCACTCTTGAACCTTTGGGAGGTACACAATGAGGGCCTAGGTTGTGGGTTTATCTCTCTAAAGAGGGGCCCATAACCCAAAATTCTATCCTTAGAGTTGTCACCTAACAAACCACAAAGCAATAAATAAACAAAGAATGATAAAATATCAAGTATCTACCAAGGTATATTACTGACTCAAGGATAGAGGTGGAGTTAGAAATATGCCCCTAGAACACCCTAAGCTCTCAATCTAATAATTACGATCAAGCATAGAGCATGGGAGAGCAATTTACGCTACCCTAGTTCTCTCAGCTTAATCGTTCTCACTAGAAAGAGATTCCTTAAGGAACTTTTAATTTTATTGTCAAAAAGTTAGTTTTCATTGTATTGGTGGACAGAAAACAAACCTAAAAACTGTTAAAAAACTAAAATGCAAATGAATAGGATATTATTGTTTTTATTTCTTTGTCTCGCTATTACAGGCCTGAAAAAACAACACAAACAATAAAAACAAACGACCTGCAGGGAAAATGGTCTATAGATCTCGTTGCCGACCAACGACTCAAATCGGCACCAAGAAGAGAGGCGACATGAGATGTAGAAACCCTAATTCCTAAAAAAATCCAATGAAAAGGTCTAGTGGTCGTGAAATCCTAAACACAAAACTACCAAACCCAAATATTGTACCTAAGTCTAGGAAATAAAAATAAATGAAAAAAAAAAGGAAGGGAAGGGGAAACTTACATGACATGGGGGTTGGCTTAAACCAATCCCACTGTAATCACTAGTTTTTGCGGATGAGGTTTTTAAGGGGTGTTGATGTAGATGTCGAACTTTCCAATGACGTTGACACCTTTTTATGATCACCACTTGTCTTTCGTCTCTGTTGGCTGACAAGGTACCTTACGGGAGTGTGGTTGTGATGTGGATTCTCAGTTCACTAGGTCGGTAGTAGGATGCTACCCAACAGTGTCCTTGTGCTTTGCAGTATTTACTTCCCTTCAAAATAAATGACAAAATAAACAAAGAAATGTGGGATAGACTAGGTGTAGTAAATAGTACCAAAATAAACAATAAACATCATGAATAAGTAAATTAATACTAATCGAGAATTGTCCCCACATACATATGTCATGGGCTATATTATAGCATGCAATGGATAATGTAAAGAAAAATGCATAAATTGGAATAATACATCCTGCACCCTTGTGCTCGTGGCGTGGAGTGGAGAAAATGGAGGTCGATGGATGAAGCTTCGGAGATGCACTTCTGCTTTAGATTGGCTGGGATCTTTATGGACTTGGGATATCTCATGCGGAGATGAACTTGGAGGAAGAAGCTATGGCTATCTCTCTCTCTCCCTCTCTCTCTCTCTCTCTCTCTCAAGGTTTTTCTTTCAAAATCTCTCCCTCTAGAGTTTCTAACTAGCTCCTAGGGTTTTTAATGTGCCACCCCTCAAACTCTTAACCTGGGGGTCCTTTCATAGAATTTTGGGGGTCCTGATCTCGTCTAAAACGAGTGGGAGATCATGGGCCACGATCAAAAAAGTATAAAATGGAAAAAATATCTTTTTAGATCTTGTCACCAATACAACTGGCGACAAAATCATTGTATTGCCCCCCATACAGGCAACAAGGCTGTAGATTTTGATTTTGCCAAACGTGGGGAATCAACACCTTAAAAGCAATGATAGCTACCACGTTAGCAAGTCACCGAGTGTACTGGTGTTGAGCAACTAAAAAGGAAGAATTTCGACAATTAAGATCTCAAAATATCCTCTCACAAATCTATTTGCAAATAACGATCATCTTCGTAATAGAAAGATTTTCAATAAATTCTAAATTCAATTTAAACTCAAAAACTTAAGTAAATCAAACTTGAAAATTTAAATATCCAACAATTATGAGGAAAATTAGTTAAAATTAATGATGTATTAGATTTAAAATAGATTGGCATTCATCCAGATATTTGGATTTTAGCTTTATTTTTAGACATTATCTTAAATTAAATATAGTTATAACATTAAAATGTGATAACTTATCATAAAAATCTCATTTTCGGTAAAAATAAAGATAAGTAATCTTAATTATCAAGTCATCCAAATTTCAATATTTTCTTGAATTATTTATCATTTATAATGATTTATATGTTATGCATATATATTTAAGTGTTAGAAAATTATAAAAAATATAATAATTATGGGAAAAACATGATAATATTTTATAAATTTCCCATATGTCATATTAAAGCCCAAGATGAAAAATTACATGAAGAGAGATATCTAGGAAGCTCGTCACCTGTGCTCATGGAGCCAAGACATCCCGTCACCTATCTCAATGGCAACAAGAAATGTTGCCTTCTAAAGTGGCGACGAGACTCGTCACCTGTCACATTGGCAACATCCTAGTCTTTTACATTTTATCCTTTGTCTTTTATCTTATTCCATAGAAATACATTAAAAGTTTGAAAATACTTCAGAAATTCCATGAAATCATAAAAACATCTTCTTTAAGTTCAAAATACTCAAGTCTACCACCAATTTGAATAAGGCGAAAATGTTAGCTCTACCACAACTAACGATCTCACCGAAAATGTCCAAGGGGCTCGAACCTACCACTAGTTCAAGTGTGTTAGCTCTATCACAACTAATAGCCTTGAATCAAGTAAAATCAAAAGTATTTTTAAACAAGACATGGACAATCTAGAAAATGTGTTATAGATCCTTAGCTATGTGATCTGAGGTGCCATAAGGTTCCTATCCTAAATGAACTCTAGGAAATGCAAAAGCGGGGTATCTACAGTCCTGACTCTGGTAATTTGGTTTCATTTTCAGATAGTTCTTTCTATTTTGAATATTTTTCAGTCTGATATTCTTCATTGTGCTTTCAGGTGATATGGCGACCATAGTTTGAAGGGGAGCATCATGATGTCTCGGAGATTGCTAGGGACTGGCTTATTTTTGACAGGGATGTTTGGATCCACTACTGGAATCATTGTCACTTCTAGTAGATTAGTAGAGTGCTCCGCCAATTGGGCCATCATCAGGTGTAGCCTTGACTTCTCCTTTTTGGGTTTGGCAGGAGACGCAAGGCAGAGGAGGATGTCCACGCCACTGGGTTGTTGCTTATGGCCCATGGCTCTTGGATTGGGCTTGTGGCAGTTCACCTACCCTAACGAATGCCACAATAGAGGATAAGGAAACTTGGGTAGAGTGGATGGACACTTAGTTTGCCACATTGATGATTTTTGATCGGTCCCATTTCGTTGGGCGTTCCGACCTCCCCATGGGGGACATAGATCTAGGCAAGGTTGTTATGTCCTGTACAAAGTTGTTGGTTGCCGTGCAGACTCATCGCGCCCAGTTGGAGATCTTAATGAGCCTTTAATTTGTTTGCAATTTCCTTTTCATATAACGCTTCTAGTTGACTAACTTAAAGCTTGTTTTCCTTGCAGTTGAAGGTTGTTGATGAACAAGCTCAACATGAGTGTTCTCTGACTCAACAACTATTGAGTATGATAAGGGAAATTGAGCGTCTCCTCACCTCTCAGGTTGATTTAAATTCTTTCTACTTTACTATTTCCTATTGCCTATGATTAACTATTTGTCTTTATGTCACTATAGCCCTCAACAAGTGCTGCTCCTCCTCTGGATCATTTAGAGGAGATTTCTTGGCTTCAGGAGAAGGTATGTAGATGCTTTTATTTTCCTACCTTTTGTTTTAGGTATTTAATGTGAACACCATTGCTTGTAGGTTGCTTTTTTGGAGAACAAGCTGAGGGAGCGAGCTGGCAATTTTGTTGTTGCTGGCTCCATGAAAAGGCTTGATAGTTTGGACGAGACCATTATTACCTAGGCTTCCTAGATTCAGGAGTTGGAGGAGCAAGTACAAACTTCCACTGTTGACTTGGGAACTACTCCCTAGCTAGTCGAGGAGCATCTTCACCTTGTAGAAGAGAGAAATGCCAAGATTGCTAGACTAATTGAGCAGCAACTAGCCTCACTGGTAGTTGATTCAGCTACTGAGGTTGCTGAGTTGAGGAGGCAGCTAGATAGAGCTCAAGCGGTA
The DNA here is from genome assembly GCA_024699735.1 of Posidonia australis. Lineage (NCBI taxonomy): Eukaryota > Viridiplantae > Streptophyta > Magnoliopsida > Alismatales > Posidoniaceae > Posidonia > Posidonia australis. Next base: position 5,035 of record JAMKQA010104150.1, on the reverse strand, counting down.
TGATTAATTTTGTTTTGCTTTTAGTTCTTATTCTTGCATATAGTATTCATTATGGACTGATGCTTTTGCTTTGTCTCACCTTGTAGACCATAGGAGTCAACCAAGATATCATAGCTCAACTTGAGGGAGAGGTGAGGCATTATAGGTGGCAAGCCTTCAAGGATAGTGCTGTTTTTAGTCGCACAGTTTCTCCTCCAACGATGATCGTGCTGAGGCGTCGTTCTGGTAGTCATTGCATGCTAGTTCAAGGATCTCAGGCTACATCTCAGGCTCCTTTAGGTTGTTCAATACATTAGCTGGCTCAGTCTCCTATAGCTCCTCCTTCAATTCCCGAGGGTGAGGGAGAGAGTGATCTATAGCTAGTCTACTTCTTTTTCTTTTTCTACATTTGTACCTTAGGGGTATGACCTAGTGATCTTGTAAAATAATTTGCTTATAAATGACGATGATTTTCTACACACTTGGTAAACATGTTAAATATTTCTTCCCCAACTAGCTTTCTCAAAGTTAAAATGAATTTAAATGATCAATGGCTTGAGGATGACCCCCAACTAATGGCCTTTTAGTTCAAATTAACTTAAAGCAAGCTTATTCACACATGAATGATAGAAATCTAAAGACCAATTACACCTTCACACTTTAATACTGATTTATAGGGTTGTTGTCACCTTATTAGCCTACCTAAATCCACAATAAGAGATTCTAGATGATCTAGAGGTCAAAAAAATATGAAACTAGCGCCCACATGTGTATTTCCACTTGATTAAGCCTTTTGAATTGATTAAAGTCACTTTTGCCACTCATTTACCGATTTGAGGGTCCTTTAGTGAAGTTTAGCAACTTAAGTTGTTGAGAAACCGTTGAACTCTAGATCTGGTGTGTTCATTGTTGAATTTACACAGGCCTATGTTTAACACTGAAAGAAGCCTTTAGCTTAAGATGCATAGATATGGGCATTTTACGTAAAACACCCCAGTCTCTACGTTCAATGCATCGAGCTTAGAATCCTTAGTTTCCTTTTCTGTTCTTGCCTAATCTTATAGAATGCTACAAGATTTTCTCAATGTCCATGTACAAGAGACTCCGACGACCCTTCCTATGGTTATAAAAGCATAGTATGGCCTCTGAAATCGTACATAACACCTCTTGTTCCAGACCTTAGTTGCCTGCTTGTTTTTCCTAACTTTTCCCTATCCTCATGGCACATGATCTAGTCCCCCATGTTCCTATGGTCAACAAAACAAGAATTGTGACTCTGTTAGATGAGATTGCTAGGCACATGTTGTCCATTATTAAGACAGGAAGGGTATGTTTTCACCTCCCTTATGGTCTTTTCTTCTTTTTTGGCTTAATAACCCACTTTTTGTTTTTGTCAGCAGGATTACAAATTTCACAAAGATGTCTTGTTTCAACAACGATTTCCCTTATGATTCTCCATGGGCGAAGGAATTTTTAATTTGGGCTCAAGAGTGGAAGTCCATTTTACCACATGCAAGCTTTGTCGAGCTTCCAAACTTGTTGAATGTTGCTCATGACTAGCCTTTGCTTCATGCTTTGTGCACATTCTAGAGTCCCCAAACTCACACATTTTTTCTTGGTGGCTGTGAGATGACCATCTTGGTGGAGGAGGTTCATGGCTTTCTTGGTGTGCACCAAATTAGGACTAGCCGGTTGGATGCTAGTTTCCCTCTACCATATGAGGTAGCTAACATGCAAAAACTCCTTGATCGCGTCTTTACAACACCACCTACCTATCCTGTGCTTAAGGGTTGTATTATAGTTTTGTTCAAATACAAGATTTTGCCTTTAGGGAATAGCTCCACATTTGCCTCCACTTGTTGGTTGGGGGCCTTACTTCATTTGTTTCCAAGGACTTCACATTGGATGTTTACCATGCTAAATTCTTAGTGGGGCTCTTCAAGTGTTTGTGGTTTTCTCCTTTCTTGGCCATCCTAGTAGCAACATACATTGGTTTACTAGCATTGCATTGGGTGTAGATATTGTGGGTTCTCCCTTTCTTCTTTGGAAATGGTTGCATTCCTACTTCTTGAAAATTGAGCTTGCAAGGACCAACCTGATTGAAGAAAGAGTTTGCCTTTTGTCTTGTACTCCTACCAGTATTTACACTAGAGCTATGCCATATGGTTGCAAGCACCAAGCACGAGGGTTCCCATTTGAGCTTGAGTTAATCAAGCCTACCCACTTTGTAGTATACAATCCACATTGTTGTTATGAGATGGTGGGGCATAAAAAGGACAAGCTGCCCCGCCTAAGTCATATTTCTCGAATTCAAACCTAGGAGTGTGGCTCATCCACTGATGTGGCGATGGTGTATTATATTTGAACATTGTGGACAACTATGAATCGCCATGACGAATCGGACGTATCCCACTTCATGCTCTTGATTTCTTCTTTGCTCCGAGAAGACAAACATTAGAACTAGTACTCAATGTTATTTCCCAAGCCCAAAGAATGGGTTGAGGAGACTAGGGTCCTGCATTGAAAGAGAGCGAGATTGAATAGTTAAGCAATTTTGTGCTCTTACGTCCTCCAATTGTAATGTACTTTATTATTTATGGAATAAATATTTTTCCAATTTCTATTTGTCCACCTCTATGTATTTTGGACTATGATGAGTCAAAAAGTACTCCCTTATTGGTTTGGAACTAAACCAAGAGACCTCCAACAAAATTCAGTAACTTGAGTCGTTGATAAAGTGTAAGACGCTGAGCTTGGTATGCTTAATGTAAAAAACTTATAACTCTATGTCTTACTCTTTAGGCATTGTTGTTCATTGTATTGAATGCAGTGTGACAAGTGTGCAACATAGAATGGTTGCATGGCTACGTCTACTGCATGAAGTGACTTCCTGCGCATCTTTAGCAAACTATTACTCCCTCTAAGGTGCCCCTTGCCCCTTGTCCCGAAAAAAACATAACATAGCAAATAATAGATATAAATAGCAATAAATAAACTTAGATGGAGGATAGTAAGTTTGACTTCGGCTTTGTTGTCTAATAGAGGATGGTATGCTTAGCAAGGCACTGTCTTTTCTCAAGATCCCTCAATGGCTCAAAACGCGATGTAGAGTCGCAAAAGTCCTAAATTTTTGCATCATTGGCCAAATTTTTATAAATTTCGTGAGGTGATGTTGGTTGGGTAGATTTTATCCTTTCTTTTTTTTGGATTTTCTATTTTTTGGATTTCTCTAGTTTTTGGATTTTTTTTGATTTTCTTCTTTTTGAATTTTTGGATTTTCTATATTTTGTATTTTGGATTTTCTTTTCTTTTCTTTTCTTTTTGGATTTTCTATATTACATATTTTTTTGGTTTTTTTTTTTAATTTTTTGTGGGAAAAGGAAAATCTTCCTTGAAGTTAGGAAAAATACAACTTTGTAGGTGGAAACTTAACATTTGGATCTCCTATAGATTCTCGAGCCACAAGACGCTTCAGACTTGTATTGGTGCTTAACTATTCCTAGTCTTAGGTTCCTGTCCCTTGCCTCTAAGTGTGTAGCGCAGGGCATGGGGAGGTGTAGTATCCTATCCCAAGACTTTGGTTACAGATTTGAAGTTCTCATCCCTCCAGTCTAAGGTTGAATCCTATGGCGCACTTTAATCCTTGATTCTTTCAATGTTTAACTCATGGACAACTTCTTTGTTGCCTTCTTTTCCTTTTTTTCTTTGGTCATTTTGGTAGGTGCCTACTTGTCGCTACTCATTGAGGTTTATTGTATGATAGCACACCTGCCAAGCATCAATGGTCTCACCCTCGTTTAAGTGTCTGTTCATTAGATATTTATTTTAGATAAACTAAGACACTCTTTTATTTTGGTGCACTCTCCTCTTTTTTACGCTTCTAAGCTCAATTTTGGACACCTACCCAGTCAAAACTTAATAAGATTTACGCTAGGATAGAATGTCCAACTCAAAGGAAGTGTGTGGACATGTTGTTCATTGATTAGGGGGAACTCCTTAAGATTTGCTTCTGTCTTAGTGTTGGATCATTGCTACCTCCTTGCCACAAAGTGCTCGTGAGATAAGGCTAAGGACATAGTTCCTAAGTCCTGGAGAACAATTAGTTCACAAGCTCGGGCAGTCTATTGACTCGGTATGCAAGTCAAGGGTAGTACCTCTTGAAGTGTAGTGCATTCCAAGAATTCAAGCCTAGTACCATCCTCTCTGGCCAAACAATAGCCATTACTTTGATATGCCTCAACACCAAGTATGGTCCTTCCCAATTTGGTTTCAATTTTCCATGCTTGTGTGGCAAGATTTCCTTAGGCACCCATTCACCAATGTTGAATTTATGTTCAATTACTTTCTTTTTATAGGCTCTTGCAAGTCATTCTTGATAGAGGTGTGTAAGCTCAACCACTTGCAACCGTTTCTCATCTAGTAGATCTAACTGTAAACTTAACAACTGCCTCTTATGCTCGGCGATTATCTCAACCTCAATTTGGATTCTATATGTGGGGACCATTATTTCAAATGGGACTACCAATCTACATCATAAGTAAGTGCAAAGGGGGTTTGTCCCGTAGGCATTCTTATAGTAGTGTGGTAAGCCTATAGAGCATCAATTAATTTATCTATCCAATCAGGACCCTTGGCACCTCCTACCATTTTCTTAAGGATTCAAATTAACATTTCGTTAGTAACTTTGACTTGCCCGTTACCTTGGGGGTAATACAGTGATGAATGGTGTAGCTCAATTTTGAACTTCTTACATAACTTCTTGAAGTCTTGTGATATGAAGATAGAACCAATGTCAGCGATTAGCCTCCTTGGAATCCTGAACCTTGAGCAGATGTTGTTTCAATCAAACTTGCATAGGCTTGGAGCCTTGATTTTAGTGAATGCTTCAGCTTCCACCCATTTGGTGATGTGAATGTGTCTTGAATATTCTATTTGTATAAGGGCATTTTTGTCATGGATGATTAGCCACTATATAAGGCCATCCAATGCTCTTATTAGGGTTGGCTCTTTTGTGAGACAACAAGAGGATTTTGTGTGGAGGCTTTGCAAGCCCTAG
>JAMKQA010104149.1:0-19380 GCA_024699735.1 Posidonia australis | reverse complement strand
GAGAGAGAGAGAGAGTACAGTAGCCACTGTCGTCGTAGATCCACTGTCGGCGACGGCGGCAGTCCCTTGAGAAAACTCTAACATAGCATCATCGGACCGTCTAGGCTCCTGTCCAACACATGTCGGAGCTTCCTCCTCCTCTGGTTGCCCTCGTCGGCATCGTCCAAGGCTTGTTATGCCTCCGCCAGCTTTGTCCAGGGCCCGTCCCTCTCCGCCGGTCTCTCCTTCCCGTGCCCTCGTCTCCTCCGTCGGCTTTCCCGTGTCGTCCGACCCATCCAAGTCTTCGCCGGGTCCGTCCAAGCCAGTCCAGGCCTCCGTCGATGCTGTCCAGCCCAGTCACCGTCGGGGAAGGGGGAGAGGAAGTAGGAAGAGAGGAAGAAGAGGGGGAGAGGATGCATACCATCGTCCAGCCCGATCGCCGTCTCCAACTTTGTCGTCGACATCGTGGAGCCATTGTCCAGCCGTCGCTATCGTCGGCCTACCTGGCGCTGAGCATTGTCCAGTCCGCAACCGTCGTCCAGCCTTGTCGTCGACGTCGTCATCTCTAGCCCATTCCTCTACCATCCACCACGTGGTTACGTCGATCAAGGAGCCCCATCGCCGTCATCATCTCTGGCCTTTCCACCCGTCGACCCTCTCCTCCTTAGCTGCCAAGCCCGCCTGTCAGTCCAGGTCCTTCAGTCGTCGCAGGCCACCTCTCTAGGCCTTCCTCCGGCAGTCACAGGCCAGTCCAGGCCACCAGCTCTGCAGTCATCGGTGTGTCGTTCGGGGGAGGAGGGAGAAGAAGAAGCCACAGTGAGAGGGAGAGGAAGAAGAGAGAAAATGAAAAAAAGGGAAAAAAACGAGGAGAGAGAGAAGGAGAAAAAAACGAGGAGAGAGAGAATGAAAAAAAAAGGAGGGGAGAAAGGTGAGAAAAGGTTAGAGGAGAAAAAGGAAAAAAAAAAGGTGAAAATGTGAGAAAATGTTAGAAGAGAAAAAAGGGGAAAAGAATGTGTTTGAAGAAGATGAGAAAAAAAGAAGATATACTTGTCTTAGATGGTTTTCAAATCTGACATCGTGTTCGTTGTGTGGACATGTCACGTCCACACGTGTTGGTGTAGCAGTCCAACTACTTATTGATGTTTCCGATCTTGTGTCGTCTCCATTGTGTAGACCTGTCAAGTCCACGTGTTGATACAGTAGTCCGATTGTTCCGTTAGTATGTTTTTTTAAATCAAGTCCTCTTCTTCGTATCCATTTATGTAACAAACTGTGCATGTTAGATGCTCCAGCTTGAGGGGGAGTGTTAGAATAAATGAATCCTTATATTGATTTTTATGTTATCCAGTTAATAGGTTGTTTGTGGGTTAAGTATATCTTCTTCTATATATAGGAGATTGTAATCCTTTGTTATAAGATAATATAGTAGTTTCTGTCTCATTCCACAGTAACAAATTTTGAAATAGGGTGAGTGACGTGTACCTTTCCAAAAGACAATCGACATGTTATGGTCTATGGATGGTAGATCTGTAGACGTTGAAGATGTAATGGTTGGAGGTGATAAAGGAGGCTGTTGGCATCGATGATATACTTACAAAGGACGATGCGTCTTTTTTTCCATAGTAGTAGAGTCAACAACAACAGTATCATAAGACTCCACTAGAAAAGGTAAAGGAATACTCTCCGACAGAGAGTTAACACTATCAATGAAATGCTGAGTCTCAAAGAAAGTGACATTTGCAAATACAATGTACATCTTGGTGAAGGGAATAAAACACTTATACCTTCATTGAATACGAGAGTATCCAATAAACACATATCGAATAGACTGTGAAGCCAATTTATCAAGATTTAGAATCAAATCCTGGACAAAAGCAACACAATCAAATACTCGTGAAGAAAGAGCAAAGATCTCCATGTTTAGATATAATCGTTGTAATAGAATCTCCCCTTAAGCGGTATAAATGGCATACGGTTAATAAGATAGGAGGCAATAAAAATCGCATTGGATCACAAGTACTTGGGAACATGCATCTCAAGGATGTTCGAACGAGTTACATCAAGAATATGTCGATGTTGAAATGTGTGTGGACAAGTGGTTTGATTTATAACACCCAAAGACTCACAGTAACTTTGAAGACTCATTTGAGAAAATTCTAAGAGTGCAAAGAACTTTGAGAGTAACAAAATATTGATTTATTATTTTTATTAATTTTTTTTGACAATATTAAGAATACTGACTCTATCCTTCAACAAATATACTCATGACACACGTGAGAAATCATCAATAAACACAATACAATATTTATGATTAAGAACAAAAGATGTTCTAATGGGATCCTGTACATTACAATGAACTAACTCAAAAGAACTCCGACTATGAACAGGACGAAACCACAAAAGATAGCACGGTAGTGTTTACTCAATTTACAAGACTAACGATAAAAAAAGAAAACAGATATTCAAAGAAGTGTCTGTTATAATTTCTGATGAAAGGGGTGACCCAAGTGACGATGCCACATGAGTGATGGTTCTGCTGTGGATGTCAATGATGCAAGTCCTTGAAATAGTTCATTTTTAACCAGCAGTTAGACACCTCTATCCTGTTTATGTCTCAAATCAATTCTCTTTCTGGTCTGCATATTCTGAAAGGTACAGTGAAAAAGAAAAAACGTTAACTAGAAAGTCAAGGACATAAATGACTTTGTTTAATTTCAAGTATGACGTAGCATGAATAATATCTTATCCATATACACGACAAGTTCTGCTTTCAGCAATAACAACAGATCTAATTTCTGGTTGGTAGTTGGAATAGACGAGTAAAAAGGTCAATAGTTCCTATCATGTGCGATGATACTCCTGAGTCTATAATTCAATAACTGTCTTTAGAGGCTAATAAGGCAGAAATACTTAAGGTAGAGGTTGTAGTATGCGATGTCATAGCAGTAGAGGACTGACACTCTCGAAACTAAAGAAACTGAGTATACTTATTCTGAGATAGGGTCATTGTTGAAGTACTAGTAGTAAGAGTATCTATAAGTGAAGTGCTCTATGTCTCAGTGGAGACCTGTGTCCAATCTAGTCTCCTAAACTTCTCCCAACAGTAGTTTGATCTGTGGTTCGTACGACCACAGTGCTCACATGACGAACGGCGTTGGCTATCTGTACATCCATGTCACTTCCCTCATCAACCTGAGTTACGACCAGGACCACGAGTGGAGGCTATGGTAGAGTGATCTGAAGTATAAGTGGGTGTACCAATGGAGATGCGCTGAACTCGAAAGAAAGTGGTCTCAAGATTTAGAACAGAGTCAACACCAAGAATCTATCCTCGAACTTGAGACGAGAGCTCCAAACTTAGATTGGAAAGATATGTTGCAACAGTTAGCTCTTCATGATATCGGTGCATAGTAGTAACATTAGATGTTAATGGTTAATACACATCGAGCTCATCCAGAAGAGCCCGAAGCGTAGTAAAATGATCCTGGGTTGATCTGTCTCCCATGTGTAGTGTGAAAATCTACTCATATATCTCAAATACACAGAGATTTTCTTGTCATATCCATACATCTACTTTAGAGTGTCTCAGATTTTCTTAACAGGCCATAGAGTCATCACACTGCGTGTAATACTTGGTTCCATAATGTTCTCTATCTAGGAGGCTATGGTTGAGTCATCGATGCACCAATCCTTATATGTATTGTCCTTCACATCAAGAGGTGGTTGTGTGAGGTGCTTGATATTGCAATGTGCAACAATGAAAGTCTGGAAACTCTATCCCTACAATAAGTAGTTCTTCTTATTTAGTTTTTTGAAGGTCCCATTTAGGTTTTTAACAAGTGATTCCTTAGAAGTCATGGACATTCTTAAAGAAATCCATCTAGAGTTAAATAGTTGATATCTAATAATGAAATAGTCCCAAAAAGTAGAAGGATGGCCATTGAATGACCCAAGACAGTCCAGAAGGTAGTAGTTGTACAATAGAGACACAACCTATCGCATGGGTTGCTCAACAGCAGGAGCCATTGGTTAAGTTGTCGGTAATAGAGAAAGGGATAATCGACCTGACTAACGGCTATGGGAGAGAAGAGCAACCTTGAAAGGGCTATTGGAGAAGCCCGACAATTGGGCTATAGGAGGAGGCTTGGAGGGCCTATCGGTGGCCAGGAAAGGGTTTGCCCTATCGAGGTGGGAGGAGGGGCCCTATTAGTGCGGGAGGAGGGGCCTAGGAGCCTTGTCAGCGCAGGAGAAAGGGCTTAGGGGCCCTGCTCACGTGGAAGGAAGGGCCTAAGAGCCTTGTCGACGGCAGAAGGGTTGTCGAAAGTGTTGGTCGGCGACAGCGAAGGGGCTCGAAGGGCTAGTCTGCAGCGGAAGGGTGGTTGAAAGACCTAGTCGGTGGTGGGAAGGGTGCCTAGGGATTTCTTCGGTGCTCTGATACCATGTTAAAGGAAGAGAGTGAAAGAGAAATCTATTATTGATGAATAGGATTACACACATATATATATATGAATGAATATAAATGGATATTCAATTACCTTATTACATATAAATACATGTAACACTACACAATAAGTTTAACAAAAAGAAAAGGAAATCTTTTGAGATTTTTCATTTGTAAGTCAAACAATATTTGTTCCAATGATGGGGCAAGATTAGGGGTTCATTTCAACCTTTTTTCTATTCCTCCTTTTTTTTGGTTTCTCTTGTATTTTCCTTGTTCTTGATCATCATTCATAAATTTGATTTGGTTTACCGTTTATCAGATTCTCCATCCATATTTTGCAGAGTGACTGCAAAGAACTTAAAATATACTATATTACAGATATTCTGTCTTTCAACTATTCCTCCACATTTTTCAGTCAAAATGTTACTAAATTTGTTTTCAGCATGCTAAGGAGGAGAGAAGAAACTTGCAGGTACATTTTTGGTTTCTACTAAAACTAATCTTTTTTAGTTTCATGTTGTGGTTCCAAACATTAGATACAAGCATGGCAAGAAGAAGTGGAACGTGCACGCCAAGCTCAAAGAGATGCTGAGAGCAAGCTATCTTCTTTAGAGGTGATAAGCTTCTCTCATTAACAATAAAAGTTCATTTCTCCCTGCAGAAGTTAAAACTATCTTTTCTGATTAATATGGCATATAACTAGCTAGATTCAATTTTCTTGAAGTTTTCTCTATTTACTCTGCTCCACAGAAGTTATAATTAAAAAGTCAGCCAATGATATCACCATTAACTTAAATAATTGGTAGAGTGCCACATGATTAAAGCCACCCTGTATCCTTTTGCAGGCTGAGATGCAAAAAATGAGAGTGGAGATGGCTGGCATGAAAAGGGATGCAGAGCACTATTCGCGTCATGTGAGGCTTCTGTGGTCCTTTTGTTCTTTGTTTCAGTGTTTAGTCAATAATAAACACTGCTTATTCTACATCATTTGGTTCCCATATTTCATATGTGGCAATTCCACCAAGATCTCTGGCTTGGGCGAATAAGATGCTGCCACATTCATCTTTTTTTCCATTTTTCGTTGGAAATGTGAGCCCCATGCACCGAAACCTTCTATTTATAAGACTTGCCCCCCTGTGGTCTCTTCTTGGTTCTTTAGTAGAATTATTTACAGTTAAGAGTATAAAACACATTATTTTTTAAACTTATATCAATTGTGGAGAGGCTGCAAGGTTGCATCTTGAAATTGGAAAACTACTTCATCTTACCCTAAAAAAAACCTTCTTGACCTTGTCTGCGTCAACATACAACTCGTTGATCTATAATCTCTTTCGGCCAAATTATTGGCTTCTATGGCCGATATTAGCATATTTATTTTTTTGTGCATTGCAATATTTTGCTTCTTCTTCTTGTTGATTGTTCAAAAATATTCTGCATCTTTTTTCTTTGTATGCTGTGTATCTGGATGCAGTCTACATTGCTAGATGCTTTGTCATTCATGTTTTACTGCAGGAACACATTGAACTTGAAAAAAGATACCGAGAGCTCACTGATCTATTGGTATGTCAGAATGCATTGTTGTTCAATCAATGGCTTTTATGTACTACTTGTGCATTATCGTGATCTATGGCTTTCAGTACCATAAACAAACACAACTAGAGACAATGGCTAGTGAAAAAGCTGCAGCAGAGTTTCAATTAGAAAAAGAGATCAGACGCCACCAAGAAGCTCAGGTTGGTCTTCTCTTAAGGTAGCTGTACTAAATACTGTTGTATTCTTTTAGCTAAAGAAGCTTTATGGCCTTGTATTTCTGTATATGTTATTATAATTTCACTATAACCATCAAATAGGTAGAAGTGGAGAGAAGCAGAGCCTCTCGTCATGCTTCGTCACCTTGGGTTGAAGATGGAGAACTGAAAGCCCTCGAGTATGGAAATTTCTTTTAAAACAAGACATTATCATGCTGTAATGTTTGTCTGTATGCTGTTTTTCTGATGTGAATATTGGTCGATCATTTTTATATTTTTTATGTTCTTGAGGTTTCCATGCACTAATATTAACATCAAAAATGTTCTCATAGGTGAGAACCGGTACACTTCTATGTTATGGTCCACAGATATGAAGTCAAGAACAAGGTCCAGTGGTTGATTTGTTATTGAGATTTTTTTTTTCTCAATAAGAAAAAAGAACCACCTCATTCCTATAGGCATAGGCCATCAGTTTTTCTAGTTCCTTCAATTGAATGGAGCAACCTTTCTTGTTTGACATTCAATCAACTCTTCAATAACTTAGCCTACTTGCTCAGCTATGACCAGCTAGTGACTCTGCAACTGAAATTAAAAAAATAAATCAAGTGAACATTTCTTACAATGTCTTTTCACTTTCTTCATTCCTCGATTTAATTCTTTGTAAATGTTTAGGGGCGAGAAAATTGATAGATTTTTTCCTAAAATCTTCAAATTTACAAATTTGTTAATACTTGCTAAATGAATAATTATTTGATGCCATCTATCACATCACAGGCCAGTACGGATGTCTACAGAATGTATTCCTTTGGCCAAGTAAGGCCTAAATATATTCCTAGAGGATGTATTCAGCTCTATCTTATTTGTAATGGAATCATTCCCAGTAAACTATTTTTGAACAATACATAGATTATTGTGAACTATCGCGATGTGGGACAATCTTGGATGGTAATCCCACATGAGTTGGAACTCCAATCCCAAACTCAAGAACAGAAAAGATACTCAAAACTCTAGAATCAATTTATTCATTAATCAGAACAGATGAAATAACAAGGGTCTCCTCCTTTTATGGGAAGTAAAACAAACTTACATACCAAAATACTAAACTACACCTAATAATAAATAAAATAAATATCCTAACTAATGGTGAAATAGGTGACGCACATAAGTGCGTAATGGACGGTCGAGATCCCTATCGTGTAGTTTTTCCTGATTAGTTATATATATGGACAGAACTACACTAGAACAAGTGTATCTTTATGAAGTTTGCCTTTTGCTACTTCAAGAATGCTATTATCCGCCAGAGTCATCATTCTCTTTATTGATGAATCATTACAGTGTGAAGTTTGTCAAGTTTCTGCTACACAGAAAAGTTGTCTTCTGGTTTTAGAAATTTCTTAACTTTAGTTGTCTCTTCCCTGAAATAGTTGGAGCTTAGACATGAATATTGTCCTCTCATGAAATTCATACTTTCAGGCCTCTCTCGTTGCACCACCGACACATGGCTGGGGCAAGGATACAGGTGCCATTGGGTCTCCTGAAATCATATGTCACTACAAACTTTTTACCGACTGTACATTCTTGATTAACTAACCTGAATGTCTTGCAGATAGAAAAAGCTGCTAAGCTTTTAGATTCTGGAGCTGTTAGGGCAACCAGATTTCTGTGGAGGTATCCCTATGCTCGGGTTATCCTACTCTTCTATCTTGTGAGTATTGATAGCTGTGTCCACTATAATATGGTGTCATTGCAATGTTCTGGGATATAAAATTCACTGTGAACCACATGCAGGTTTTTGTGCACTTCTTCTTGATGTACCTGTTGCATCGCCTTCAGGTATGTATAATTTTCCATGATTACTTGATTCCTTGCTGTTAAAATATTATATTGTACAAATAAAGGTGTCACTTTTCTCAAGAGATACAAATAAAAATGGTAGAGGTGCCACTTGTCAGGAATGGTGCTAAATATGTCTCTTAACTCTACTCTTTGCTTGGCAATTTATGGTCATAGGCTATATGTGTGCAAGAAATGTTCAGAAGCCAAATTACTAGAGCAAACTTTGTAGTTGAAAATGTACTGTGAGACAGAGAGAGAGAGAGAGAGAGAGAGAATGTGAGAGAGATCGCATATCAACCATTAAGTTGGCAGTTTATTTTATCGTCAGAGTTGGAGGTATTGGATGTATTGATTTAACTATGGCCACCATTTTAATTATGTGGAAAGATCATGCTCCTTTTGGTGCATATTTTAAAAGGGAAGAAAGAAACTGGAAGGAGAGGATTACATAACAATCCACCCTAAAACTTGGCATGTCAATGTTGGCATTTGAAGTTTAGAGTTGAATGTAAGTATGTAACTCACAAGCGTATCTTTAAATGCTGGTTTTGTGTCAGACTTTGGACTGACCAAAACTAGAAATGTATCGGCCATCGGTAGAAATGTCAGTAGAAACGTGGTAAATTTATGAAAGTTAAGGAAATAAACAAAAAACTTTGAATTTTAATTTAAAACTCTAAGATAAATTAAAGTAAGCAATAATCTATAGCTATAACTACTTAGATCCACTTCTAAACATGTATCACATTAAAATATGTTATATAGACTTAATACAAATATCTTAAAACATAAATAAAACATAAAAATACTTAATAAATGTATAAATCATACCTAAAAATGTTTAATATATGCTTAAAATGAAGAATTCCTACAATATTTAATATGGAGAGAAAGTAAAGATGAAAGAACGCCTAAGTACTGTAGATGTGGAATCTTATTGAAGACCACCTCAGATGTTGCTACTTCATAGAGTCTATATGAATCTCGGTGTTTGGAACCATGCTCACTAAATGATGGCTAGTAATGGTGGTGAACACCCTTGAGGAGGACATGGTTACCTACAAAATGATAATCAGCTTGGATAAGCTTGGTGTTCCTGTTAAAGTTGGTGTTACGGTGGTGCAAGTTGAATGGCATTCCTGTTGAGAGCATTTTAATAAGAGGATGTAACCCTCTTGTTTGCAAAGAAGGCCTGGTCACATACACACTGCGTGTGGTTTAGCAATGGAAGAATAATTTGCTCTTTAGAACTGAATGAATAGAAATCTTTTGATGACCTACGATGGAGGAATTTGAGACATCTTGCTTCTTATATTTTCAAAAAATATGAGAATGAGCAAGGAAGATTGTCCTACTACAATCTTGGAGAGTTAGGAGGGCTCAACAGCGAAGCTGATCCTTGATGCAGATTCTTATCAAATATCTAATAATGCTTCAAATTATAATTGAAGTGTGCAGACGATGATCATATATTATTTTGCATCACGTTAAGTGATGGTAAGACAGTTGAGGCTGTCAACCAATTCAACTTACAATATCAAATTAAGGAGATTGACAATGGAAAGTTTCTTTCTTGGCAGCATCTTCAATCATCATAAATGAGAGAAGCTTGGTTAATGATCCCAAAAAAATATTGCTTTGATATAGAAAATAACATAATGGGATAAATCTACGTCAACTCAGAGGAAATAAATGGTTGTTTAAGGTCCATGTCACAATAGTATTGAAGGATGTCGCAACAGTAGTGAAGGTGAAGGTTGGCACCTATCGTGCCATCTTGATACCACTCCCCGTAATTATTTCATCAATTTAACTACAAAAGGGTTACTTTATAGGAAACTAACTAGAGAATTGCAGAAGGAGATGATAACTGAAACTGTATGAGTTGTTTCCTGTGATCAAGCACTGTTTGTGTTTGTGATGGTTGTTTTATCGAACAAGAAAATCAAGAAAATGCAAACTAGTGTTAGACTTGTATCCCTCAAATAATTGTACAAGAAATCTTGATTTATGCATAAATTAGTTTGAGTTTTATTTGTCAGAGTAAAAGGCAAAACTGCATTAACTTGCATACTTACACTAACCATCAAGTACCATAACATGTAAAAACATGATCCAATGGGGATAATTTTTATCCTCACCCTGTAAGCATCCGATGCTGACCAGTACAATAACTAGGTAAATCAAGCTGATGAAATTTAATCCATCTATGCTCCTTTTGGGCTAATTGACATCCCATTTCGCCCATCAATTCTGAAATTGTCAGTTTATTTCTAGTCACTGCAGATATGAATTCTATAATGTGCAGTTTATGTGGACTTCCAGCATGCATGTGTAATGTTGAGAGACACGTTCTGCATTTTTTCATATATATATATAGAACACCGTTCCAGCTAATATGCACATGTAATCTTGTGAAACAAGTTGGTACATCCGTACACATCTAACCCTATTCCAGCTACTCCGATGTATCTGTTTTTTCAACGCAACATAATACCTTTTGAACACTTGCCTGTATATCTAATGTTGGTACATTTTCTTGATTCTGAGTTTGTCTTCTGATCAAGCTTGTGTGCTATTCAGGAACAAGAAGACACTTTTTCTGCCAGGGAAGTTGCTGCATCAATGGGCCTCAACAATTCTAGCTTACCATGAGGAGGTCCTAAACTCACTGTACCATCCGCATCTGGAGTCTGGTAGGAATATCTACCTCTTGCCAGGAGCTCTTTTAGTTGGAAAATTCCCAATATTCTTGTTTTTTAAATTGTATATTCTGTGTGCTCATCACTGCATGTGAGTGTAGTAATAGTGTTCATTCTTTCAAAATATTAAATAGCAAGGAAGCTTCATGTTTAATATGTCTTCATTGTCGTCTTGCCGTAAATCATGGTTTGTTTCAGAAATTTTCTTCTTTTACATGGAAGTGGATATCCTTTGCTGTTGTTACCACTGATAGTAACAAATGAGTAGTTCGTAGGCCAACTTGTGCAACTTCAGAATTTTCTTCTGCTGTAAATCATTGTATATCCCAAAAGTTTTTTCTCTTTTCTTGTGAGCTGGAATTTCTACTAAAAATGCATACATGAAGAGCTTGTGATTCACCTTCATCTTTTTGTAGCTTCCATTTCACCAAAACACGATGCTGTACTCTGTCTGGTATTGAATGTGCATTATGTTCCACTTGTACAATGTTTCACTGCAAAGAAAGCATTATCCACTATTCAGGCATATGCATGTACAAGGCATCTGCACTGTCAGACACTTATCCTCACATTGAAAGAAATAGTTGCAAGTTTTTTGATACATGCAGCATATCAAAAATTTGAGTATATAAGAGGGTGATCTGTCACGGTCTGCTTGTAACCATCATGTCGGTGTCGCCGGACTCACATAGCATTGTTCATCCCACAGTGTTTTGCATTACAGCAATCTTTTTATTTTTTTAGATACAGCAGGGATGGAGCGTAGCTAATTTTTTTTGTATGTTCTTATCTTATGGGATTGTTGCGGTTTGACTAGACCTGTCAAATGGATCGTGTCGTGTATCTATCGTGTCGTGTATAAACATGTATACTATACATATATGTTAAATCCAAACACAACCCATTTAATTATCGTGTACCTAATACTAAACCCAAACATGAATTGTTTGTTAGCGTGTATACACGACATAACCCGTTAAGTACACGTTTAGTATACGTTTAACATTTACGCGGCACACGTAGAAAAATCGAAGATAAATCAATAAATCATGAAATCAATCATTCAATAATATTTCACAAATTCTATTGTTCCATGCGTTAATATTATAAGTCTACAACATATCATAAACATTCACTATTCAAAATAATGAAAGTTATAATCTATATACATGATTAGGTAACGTGTACTTATCGTGTACTTATCAGGTTTTTTACTTTAGACAGGAAAACGATCCGTTTAATAATCGTGTTTACCAGATAGACACGATAAGTACACGAGACATGATAAAGGTAAACCCAAATATGGTTATATCGTGTCGTGTTATCGTGTCGTGTCAGAAATTGACAGGTCTAGGTTTGACTGCAGTAGTGACTACTAGTTTAGGCTCCATTTGCCAAAAATTATGGGGCTTTGGATTGTGAGTTAATCATGACAGTGAACATAATCTAAATCAAATGTTCTTGATAGTTATCGATTCTACACGTAAATCGAGGAAAGATAAATAGACGATTTGAACTACAGTGGATGATTGAACTTTAGTTCGATTATTTCACAATTAGTAATTTCTAAGTTGTGTTTTGACCTTCTTATTCTCATGACTTATAAATTTTTACAAGAGTACATAGTTGAAATTGTAACGAATGCCATCATCGAAAATAGATATACCCTAAACTCAAAAACCCTAATGTTTGGGCCTACCATCTCTTGTGTGTTTGCTTTCCTCGTCGTCAATCTGTCGTCACCATTTCTAATGTGTTGTGTCATCTCTTATTGTTGATGTCATTGCCATCTTCAGTGTACTCTACCACGAATGTTCACACCTTGATTGTTGACATTGGAGCTCTCCTTGGGTGTTGTTGGAGATAGACTCTCCACAATGCAGTTGACATCTAGGATAAATTGGTCTTCAAAGGGGAAATGGAGGGAGGATATTTTCATGTCTATAATTTTCCTCAATCCAACACTTTGAATTTTACTTCGTTAATCCTAATTCTATGACTTTTTCCACAATTATAATTTTCACTAAGCGCACCTTTAGTCGTATAGATTGTGTGTATACACAAAAAAATTTGTTAATCGTTGACTTTGAGTTTGTTTGAAATCTCCTAAACTTAAAAGTTAGATTTTAAGTTATTTCTAGAAATCGATTTACGAGAATTTTTATTTGGCAAATAGAGGTCTTATTGGTAAAAGTTGGATTCTACTAATAGTTCAATTATATATTTGTCTCTTATCAAGTCTTAATAGAACTCCCACCCTCCTCTACCTTTCTTCCCTTCCTAGGCCGACACGAGCTCGTCTTCCTTTCTTCTCCTCTCACAATCTCCTCTTGCTCTCTTCCTTTCTTTCTTTCTTATGCCAACACAAGCTCCTCCTCCTTTTTTCCTTGCTTCTCATCTCACCTCTTCTTATCTTCCTTTCTTCCCTTCTTTTGCAAACATAAGCTCCTCTTCCTTTCTTCCTTTTTTCTCATCTCACGATTTCCTCTTCTTTTCTTCCTTTCTTCATCTCATGAGCTCTTCTACCTTTGTTGTCACCGTGAAGTCCTTTGTCGTCCGCCATCAAATCCACCTTTGTCGCCATCAAGTCCTTTGTTAGTGGTGAACCTCTCATAATCGTCGTCGATGGTGAAACATCAAGTCATGCACCATCCACCATCAAGTCCTGTGTTGTCCACTATCATGTCTTGCGTTGTCTACCATTGCCATTACCATCAATTCCTTTGTCGTCACCGTCAAGTCTCTCACTGTCACCATCAAATTGATCGGCCTCGCAGTTTACCACCAACTTTGCTCTATTTTTCCCCCAATTTTGAAGTAGTGATCAAACTTGTTTGTAGAAGTAAAGAAGCAATCCATCAAAATTTTCTTTCTATTTGGATTTCCATGTTCATAATGTCTATCTACACTTCTGCGCACCCAATTCATGTGCCACTTTCGTGTTGTAAGTGCGAAAAGTTGGCAAAACATGTGGTTTCGCAAACTTAGAAGAATCCAAACCGTTGGTTTTGTAATTGTCGAGACATTAATTTGACATGGATGAAATATTCATTATTTGAAAGCAACTTTTTGTATGAAGGGGGACAACAAATGTGACTTTTTTTGTATGGGATGACAGTAAAGGAGAGTACATCATTGAATTAGAATTTAAAGGTAGTCATAACTTTTTGTTGGCATTTTAATTGGTTCTTTTTTTTAGCTAACCTTTCATAATAGGTCAAGGAAATGTCTTTATAGACATTGACAAGAGATGAAGGAAGAATGGATAAAAAAAGGAGCTTATATGGGAAATTCATGTCCAAGTAAAAGTTAAGAATGAAGATTAAGTGGCGAATTCAAGACAAAACATTACATCATGTAAACGTAATTCATTATATTTGTAAGAACTTGTAATAAGCTTCCAAATATTTCCGTAGTGTCTTAAGAAAATTGCTTTAGTCCGAAAACCCATCATTCATTGAAAACATTCTTTATTGGACCAAAACAGGATATTTCAACATACTGAACAATTTTGGTATATGGACCAAGAAATATGTTTCGACATACCGATTCTGTCCGGTTGATCAAACTATTTGAACGTTACAAAATCAGTGTAAAATTGATATATCGAATAATTTTAGTATATCAAACTAGTTACCGTTTGTGAACATTAGAGAGTCGTTAAACATAAACTTCTGTCCATATTTTCTTATAAATAAGACTCCCCATTGAGCTTCAAATACACACAATCACTAAAGTTTCATTGAAACCTTTGTGAGAGTATTCTAAGCTCAAAATCAAGCAATCCACTTTCATCCAAGGGAAAAAAAGCTTCAAACACATCTTCAATCTCAATTCTCCACTGTTTGAGCAAGAAGCTTTACTTCCATCCATCAATCTTACTAAGTGTTTGGAGGAAACAAAAAAGTATTGTAATTTCATATTTCTTAAGTCCTCTCTTCTCCGATTGTGAGAAGAGATATCTGTGGTTTTTGCAGAGTCTTGACGATGGTTCATCAAGAAAGTGTAATGATAAGATCTTAGCCTGAAAGAAGATCAGAGTAGGGATACTCTCAAAAGGTTCTTGAGGAGTAAACTAGTATAGGGAAACTGAACCAATATAAATCCTTAGTGTGTATTTTCATTGTCTCTCATCTGCTTCTTTAAATGTTCTTAGTTTAATATTCAAATCGTTGCTTAATTACATATATTTGTGTTCTTTACTTGAAATTATTAAATAAACTTTTAATTTGCATATTATTCCTAAATTTACTATTCACCCCTTCTAGTGAAGTTTAAGATCCTTACATTTGGTATCAGAGCCTTGTTCATTTAGGTTTAAAATTTAACAATCTTTTAAATATGACTTCATTTTCTTGTAATGTAGAAGGACAAGGTATTTATAAGCCATCATTTTTTGATAAAAATAACTGTAATTATTGGAAATATTGGATGAACATTTACTTAAAATCCATAAATCTTGAGTTTTGGGATATTGTTGTAAATGGATATATATTTAGTAAAAAGAGCTATAAAGAGTACAATGAAAATGAGAAGAAATTAGCCACATTAGATGCTAAGAGGCTAAACACTTTATTTTATGCTATTAACCACGAACAATTTAATAAAATTTTAAATTGCAATACTTCTCATGAGGCATGGTATATTTTAGAAATTACTCATGAAGGAACTAATCAAGTAAAAGAAACAAAGATAAATATATTAGTTCATAAATATGAATTATTTAAAATAAAATCCCATGAATCTATAAGAGATATGTTTATTAGATTCAATGAAATCATCAATCCTTTAAAATCACTTGGAAAAGAATTCTTCCAAAGTGATCTAATTAGGAAAATACTTTGATCCCTTACTTCAGATTGGGATAAAAAGACAACCACTATTGAAGAATCAAAGGTCCTATCCTTGTATTCTCTAGAAAGTCTTATAGGAAACCTTGCTTCATATGAAGTACAAATGAAAAAAAAAAAGAAACTTAAAGATATCCCAATTGATAAGAGAATTGCACTTAATGCCTCTATCAAGTTGAATGAGGAAGATCTTGTTCTTGTTACTTATAAATTCAATAACTTTTTACAGAAAAAAAAAGTAATAAAAGAAAAATCAAGAAAAGGAAAACTCTCCAAGTCACTTGGGATGATAATGACTCTTCAACCGATAAAGATTCATCTTCTGATGGTGAAGTAGCTCACTCATGTTTTATGACTACACCTAGTGAAATATCATCTTCAGACAATATTGAAGATTTTTCTACGAATGATTTACTTGATGCATTTAATGAGCTTTATGTGAAATATAAATCATTGAATGAAAAATACAAAAAGATAAACAAAAATTTTATCGATATATCTCTTGAAATGGAGAATATTTCACATGAAAATAATGAATTGAGATATAAGAATAAATTTCTTGAAATAAAAAATAATACGTTGAAGAATGAGTTGAATGACATGAAAGGAAAAATTGAAAATCTGGAAAGTAACTTTGCATCATTGAAAATCAAAAGTGAAAGTCTATGTAATGTTGTTAGTAAGCTTACATTGGTAAGAAAAATCTTAATGCAAAAAAGTATAAAAATGGAAATGTGCATAAAAAAAATATTTCATATGAAATTAGATTTGTTAGAGTTAAAAACGATGAAAAGTATGAATTTGTCATTAAGAAAGGAAAATAGATCTCCAAAAAGAATTACAATATGATTCCTAAGATTAAATTTTTTGAACCCAAAATAAAGTAAGTACCAAAGTCTCTACTTAATGAAAGTGCTTGATTTCTCCAAAGAGAAGAAGAGAAAAGGGGCCATAACTCATTGAAAAATATGAAAAATTCCTTTCATATTGGAAAAGTGAGTTTTTATGTCAAACCATGATTCTCTATTGTTTGTTTAATGAAAATTATTATTCATTTATCATGATTTTACATTGCCTAACAATTCTATATCAAATACTAACAAATTGTATTATTCCTTCAAATTTATCTCAATTTTTCTAACCTGGTTTGGGGTCTATTGTTTTTAGACCAATCGACCTAAATCTCGTGATTCGGTCTGTTTTTTTTTTTGGTCTATCGAAGTGACTGACAGTTGTTTTATTAGTTGATTTTATTTTATATATTCATGGTTTGTGCTCACATTGAACATTATCATTGGTTTTTTATAAACTTTAAAATTTATACATAAATGGACCAAATAAATTTTTTTATAAAATATGATTGAACTTGATTAACATGTCTTATAATACTTTAGTCATATTGGATTATGGCTTAAGGCTATTCTCTGTCATGTTGATGTTAATACTTGATTACATCTTTATGTTCATGATTAAGAGTTTTGTTACTAAAATCTGTATTTTGTGTCTATGCTTACTTTAATAAAAAATTTACTATAATTTGTATGGATGATTATTGAACTATTTTCTATTACATAAAAGGGGGTGCATACTAAACTTTACCAAATAATTCTCTTAACCCATGCTTGTTGTTATGGGGAGCATATTGAATATCTTTATTTAAATAATAATAATAATAATATTTTACCCATACTTTAATTAAGGGGGAGCGTATATGAATATCTTTCATAAAAAATTAATTGAGTATTATAAAAGTTGATCTCAATACCTAAAAGTTAATTTTGATGCTTACTTGAATATTCTCTACCTTATGAAGATGATTTTGATAATTCTTATTGATTATATTATAAAATTGATGCTTATTGAATGTCTTTTATCTTTAAAACTATATTAATTATTGCTAATGACAAAAAAGGGAGAGTTGTTATGATAAATTGGTAGAATATTTACTTGATGATTGCTTACTTGTTGAATTTGAAAGAACAATTTTTGTCTTTTTTTATTTTGACAAAAATAGGAGAAAGATACATATTTCAAAGTTATTTTTTGTTTTGAAATATTAAAAAGGGAGAATTTTGAGATTTTTATTGAAAACAATTAGTAAGGGGAAGCATTGAGTTCTTTTTGACATATATAATGCATGATCTTAGGAGGAGTTAATTTTTCATAGCTTTGAAATATTTGTGATTTTTGTCACCATTAAAAAAAGGAAGATTATTGACTTTTTAGCTGACTTTAGATTTTAATAATAACAAAACATATTTGTGACTAACCCTTCTTAATAGGTCAAAGAAATGTCTTTATAGACATTGACAAGAGAATAAGGAAGAATGGATTAAAAAGGAGCTTATAAGGAAAATTCATGTCCAAGTCAAATTGAAGAATGAAGATCAAATAGCGAATTCAAGACGAAATATTACATCTTGTTAATGTAATTCGTTATATTTGTTGAAACTTTTAATAATCTCCTAAATATCCTCATAGTACCTTAGGAAAATTGCCTTAGCCTAAAATCTATCATTCATTGAAGACATTCTTTAGTGAGCCAAAACAGGATATTTCGACATATCGAACAATTTTAGTATACCAGACTAGAAGATATGTTTCGGCATACCGATTCTGTCTGATCGACCGAACTATCTGAACGTTGCAGAAATCAGTATAAAATTGACATACTTAATAAGTTCAGTATATTGAACTAATTACCGTTTGTGAACGTTAGAGAGACATTAAACATAAACTTCTATCAATGTTTTCTTATAAATAGGACCCCTTATTGAGCTTCAAATAGACACAATCACTAGAGCTTCAATGAAAAGCTTTTGTGAGAGTATTCTAAGTCTAAAATCAAGTATTCTACTTTCATCCATGGGAAAAAGTTTCAAGCACATCTTCAATCTCAATTCTTCAATCTTCAATCTCAATCTCATCAACCTTATCAAGTATTTGAGAGAAATAAAAAAGTAAATATTGTAATTTTATATTTCTTAAGTCCTCTTTTCTCCTGTTGTAAAGAGAGGTGTCTGCGGTTTTTGCAAAGTCTTGACGACGGTTCATCAAGGAAGTGTAATGATAAGATTTTGGCCTGAAAGAAGATCGGAATAGGAAAACTCTCGAGGGATTCTTGAGGAATGGATTAGGATAGGGAAACTGAACCAATATAAATCTTTAGTGTGTATTTTCATTATCTCTCATCCCTTTATTTAAAAGTTCTTAGTTTAATATTCAAATCCTTGCTTAATTACAAATATTTGTATTCTTTACTTAAAATTGTTAAATAAACTTTTAATATACATATTATTCCTAAATTTACTATTCACTCCTTCTAATGAAGCTTGAGATCCTTACAATAAGTATCAGAACCTTGTTCATTTAGGTTTAAGATTTAACAATCTTGTAGATATGACTTCATTTTCTTATAATGTAGAGGAACAAAGTATTTATAGACTATCATTTTTTAATGGAAATAACTATAATTATTGGAAATATAGGATGAATATTTACTTAAAACCCATAAATCTTGACTTATAGGATATTATTATAAATGAATATACACTTAGTAAAAAAACTATAAGGTGTGAAATGAAAATGATTGTTGCTACCACAATTATTGTTGTTATAAGGAGTGGATAATTTTGTAAATACAGAATCCAACTATCGTTAGTAGATGTTGGTATATGGACGTCGATACAGAGTATTCCGGCGATGCGTGAGTGGGCTCCGGCGATGATCAAGCAGGAGAAACACTGTAAGCTTTTCGATGATCCTTTCTGCTGTGTTTTCTCCTCTATTTATAGGGGACTCTTGACCATCCCTCCGCCCTC
>JAMKQA010104148.1:0-12086 GCA_024699735.1 Posidonia australis | reverse complement strand
TTGCAAACGAAAAGCCTCGAATATTCGTTGGCACATTCGTTTGCAAGGGTAACAGCCCGGAAGATGGAAGGTCAGCAGCAAGAACTGGGCGCCTGCTTGGTGAGCCAGTGATGTGCGCCTACTTGGTGCGCCTGGTTGGTGCACCTAGTTGGTGCGCCTGCTTGGTGCGCCAACTTGGTGCGCCAACCCTTCTCAGATATTTTGATTGGGGCTCTGGCTAATGGGTTTGGGGCTCGGTTCAGGGGCTGATCACATCCAAAGCAACATAAGGACACTCATTCCTGGGTCACCTCAAAATCAGGGTGTCTACAAAACCACCTGCCAATCTCCCGCAGGAAGGAAAGAAGAAGTTGAACTATTTCTTGAGGCAATCTCAGAGAGACGAGAAAAGCCAGTTGCATGGGAAGGAGCAGGAGAGGAGAGAATAGAAAACCTGTTGGAATTATCACTAAAACGCCGCTCGGAATGGGACCGGCAACAACTCGGTTCACTCTTGGTAGTTCCATGCCGTTGCTTGTACACCGGCAGTGACTCGGTTCACTCTTGGCGGTTCCCAGTCATTGCCGGCACACCAGCAATGACTCGGTTCACTCTTGGTGGTTTCGAGCTACTGCCTGTACATCGGCAACGACTCGGTTCACTCTTGGCGGTTCTCAGTTGTTGCCTATATACTAGCAATGACTCAGTTCACTCTTGACGGTTCCCAACCGTTGCCTGTACACCAACAACAATTCAGCTCACTCTTGGCGATTTCGAGCCGTTGTCCGTACACCGGCAACGACTCAGTTCACTCTTGGCGGTTCCGAACCATTGACTATACATCGAAAACGAATTGGTTCACTCTTGGTAGTTCCGAGCCCTTGTCTGCACACCGACAACAACTCGGTTCACTCTTGGTGGTTCCCAGCTGTTGGTTGTACATCGACAGCGACTTGGTTCACTCTTGGCGGTTCTAAGCCGTTGACCATACACCGACAACGACTTGGTTCACTCTTGGCGATTCCGAATCATTGACCGTACACCGACGATGACTCGATTCACTCTTGGCCGTTCTGAGTTGTTGCCTGTGCACCGGCAACAACTCGGTTCACTCTTGGCAGTTCCGAGCCGTTGGCTATACACTGGCAATGACTCGGTTTACTCTTGGCGATTCTGAGCCATTGCCTGTACACCGGTAGCGACTCGGTTCACTCTTAGTGGTTCTGAGCCGTTGCCCGTACACCAACAACGACTCGGTTCACTCTTGGCGGTTCCGAGTCATTGACCATACATTGGCAACAACTCGGTTCACTCTTGGTGGTTCCGAGCCATTGACCGTACACCGACAATGACTTGGTTCACTCTTGGTGGTTATGAGCCATTGCCTATACACCGGTATCGACTCGATTCACTCCTGACGGTTTCGAGTCATTGCCCATATACCGGCAATGACTCAATTCACTCTTGGCAGTTCCGAGCCATTGACCGTACACCGGAAACGACTCGGTTCACTCTTAGCAGTTCCAAGCCGCTGCCTATACACTGGAAACGACTCGGTTCACTCTTGTTGGTTCCCAACTGTTGCCTGTACACCGGCAGCGTCTCAATTCACTCTTTGCGGTTCTCAACCTCTGTCTGTATACCGACAGTGGCTAGGTGCTATTATTTTTTCTCTTATCTTGTAATATCTTCCTCCTATATCCCTGTCCAGACAAGCAGGATCTAGGTTGCCTCTCATTTGGGCCGGTATCCCAAACTACTCGAATGACGTCCGTTAATTGGCGTTTCCTACTAGCAAGTCTTTTACATCTGGCCATGCATCTTTCTTTCGAGCTGGTTTCCCAAACTACCTGGGCAATACTCGTGGTGCTAGATGGATTCCCCACTCACCTTGTTCCTTCCCTCCTTTTGGGTTGGTAGCCTAAGCTACCTGGATGACCTTCGTAACCAGTCACTTTTCGGTCGACAAGCACCGTGAGTCTTGTCCGGTGTTTTTTCTTTCGACAAGTGTGATAACCAGTCATGTCCTTTAGGAGCTGATTAGTCATCAACTTGTCATCCTGCATTACATACATTATCTAGTAAAATACATCATAATCTGCATGTGTCATTCATTCATCATGCATCATCATTCATCAGCACACATTATTCGTCACCAGCCACATTCACCTTAGTATTCAGCATCAGCATTCGTCATTAGTTTACGTGATTTCAGCTTCGTCTTTGCCATTTTAGGTGCTAGGTCATGACTTTTGTTGCATTCACCGACTAAGTGGCTTACTACTAGCAGCTAACATTTTCTTGCGGCCTCAGGCGAGGTGTCTTTGTCAACCCTAAGCGTCAGTCTTGTTTCCATTCGTCTCTTGACCTCGCTCAGGGAAGGAAATCTGTAGACACCCCAATTTCGCAAGATTGTAAGTACACTTCTCTGGAATGGACTCTTGGTTGCTGGGCTCTCAATCACTTTTCCCTAAAGCCAACATGACATCTTACCCTAATTTCATTCACAAAAACTAGCCAAAGCCTCTATTTTAATCTAAAAAACCCTAAAGGACAATCAATACACTAAACCATATCCTAAACCCTAGTTATGTCTCAAACTTAATCAAACCCATATAAATCCTAACAAACCCTAATTCTAATAAACCCTAATCAAAAATCTTAATAAATCCTAATTCAAAACCCTAATCCTAATAAACCCTAAACTTAACCTAAACCCAAATCCAAAAGCCATGTAAATCCTAACAAACCCTAATTCTAATAAACCCTAATCCAAAATCTTAATAAATCCTAATTCATAACCCTAATCCTAATAAACTCTAATCCTACCAAAACCCTAAATCCTAACAACCCTAACAACTTCCCACTTAATCTAACTACTCTAATAACTCTAACAACTTCCCATTCAATTTAACAACTCTAACAAACTTTTGTAACAACCCTAACCACTTCTTTAACCACCCAACCATACAACTCTATAAATACCCCATTTGCAACTTAATAAAGGGGGGAAAAAAACAAGAGGAAAAAAGGAGAAAAACACAAATGGAGACCAAACCAGAGAAAACCAGTGAAATCCAGTAGTGAAGCCACTGAGAAACTTTGGGAGAAAGTAGCTCAAAGCTCAAGAGCCTTTGTCGGACAACCAGGGCTCTCTGGCCACCTTCTCCGGTGAGCTCCAATGACTAAAATAGCCTCCACCTACTGCCAGCTTAGATAAACCACTGAACAGAGTTCAATTCTCTACCATTTTGTTCCCTAGGTCCTCCTCAACCTTCCTGGAGTCATTCCAGTGAAGAACTGAAGTTCTTTGGCCAGAATTCGAGTTTTATGGGTCACTGGACCCATTTTTTCCGACGAGAGAGTTGGGGGCACAAATCCACTGAGAGATTCATGTCCTGCTATGTGTGGAGTTGTTTGGCAAGATCTCCCTTTGCTCCTCCTCCACTCTGGAAGCTGCGTAACTCCCTTGGGAGCCACTAGAAGCAGCTCGTCGGCCGTGGTCCCGCATGGCGTAGCTCCACTCTGATCATCGGAGCACCTCCCTCTCCTTTCCCTTAGGCCTCCAAATGCTTTAGAGCCCCACTCCAAGCCTTAATTTCCTCCCGCAATCGACATCGTCAGAGACGACGGTGAGCTTGATCGAGAGGGGAGTGTGCACTGCATTTCTTACCTCTAGATGGTGGAAAAATCCTCTCTCTGCGCCGCCAACCTTCCTAGAACCTTGGACCGCCGCTCCATCGCCTCTAGTAGCTTTGTCTTCTCCAGGCCCGTCGTTGGAGTCGCAACACCGGCGAGGGTGATGGGAGGAAGCTTCCAGCCACTGGACGTCTGATCGAAGCTGATAGATCTTCTCCCCTCTCTTCCCTCTTGCTCATCAGTTGATTGGATGCAAGATCGAGCGTCGAGGAAGGCCTGGATGGCTTCCCAGGCGATTGTCGCCAGCGAGGTGCAGTTGTCGACGACCGTTGAGTGTTTTTTTAATTTTTTTTTTTAAGAAAACTTCTTTTCTTTTCTTTTGTTTGCATTTAGGTCCTTTTATTTTGCATATCAGTCCCTACATTTATTTTAAATCATTTTAATAATGTTTTGTTTTGATAAATTTGTAGTGTGGCCCTTGTGTTTTTCTTTTACTAATTCTCAAGCTTTAAATTTTGACATAAAACTCTCTAATTTAGTTTTCTTTCCCATTAAGTCCATTAAGTTGCTAATAAAACCCTGAACTTCATTAAAATTGCACTGAAAGTATGATTTTCTGACACATTTGCAAATCAAACCCTGGAGATTCATGCTTTTACTCAAAAAGTGCATAGATTGTCATTTTAGGCCCTGAATTTCTCCAAAAATACACTGAATGCATGTTTTTATGGCACATTTGCAAATCAATCCCTAGAAATTCATATTTTCATCCATGAGTCCACTAATTTGCACATTTAACCCTAAGTTTCTTCAAAATTACACTGAACACATGTTTTGTTGGCAAATTTGCAGATTGGACCCTAAGAATCCTAATTTTACCAAAAACTACATAGTTTGTACATTTAACCCTCAACTTCCTTAAAATTGCATAAAATCTGCTTTCTTTAACATTTTTACGGATTTAACCCTCAAAACCTCAGTCTTTACCCAAGAACATGTAATGTTTGCATAAAGGCCCTTAGAAACTTACATATTTCACTCATGCTTTTATTTGTACTTTTTGTTACCTTTTTTTATGCATATATTCTCATGCTTATTTTCTTGCATCGTGTACGCATTCAAACTTATTTCAAACTTAGTTTTCCCATTATTTTCCAGATTTCTTTTGATTTTCATGATTTTTTATTTGATTTGGATTTTCATCGCCCGAGAACGTACAATAATAGGCTTGGCAATGCCGACATGGACCTGAATGAGGATTATTTTCTCTCATTTGATTTTCTCGGATTTTTTAAGTTTCTGCTGTTTTACGTGACACTTTCTGAGTATTTTTGATTTTCACGATTTTCCTCATCACCCAATGGCGTACAGTAAAATGACATTTTCAATGCCTACATTGTCCCTTGGATTATTTTCCTTATTATTTCTTTTTTATTCATTTCTTCTCTTTGATTTGGCATGTTTTCGCATTCATCTTAGGCATGTGCATTCAGGATAAACAAGCATACACTCCCTAAGTCATTAGCAAGCAGGAAACTTAGAAAGACCGATTTCTTCGAGCACATGGGGGTGCCTGACACCTTCCCCATCGTAACAAGAATCCTTACCCTTTCTCTAGCCCGTAATAGCCAAGTGTTGCATCCATTAGGCACAGAGCATACACGCATTCATTTGCATTCATTTGCATCTTGGTCTTCCTCGTCTTTCCATTAAAAGACTAGGTGGCGACTCCTTTTCCTTATCTTTTATTCCTATCTTTCTTTGGTGTTTCTGAGTCTAGTCTTCTTCTTCGGATTCACCATCTTCGTCGTGACCATATCAGGACTCTTCGTGTGTTTCCACACACCTTGGAGTCATGCAGGGTTCCACCGACATAGTCACAAAGGACATATTTGTAACTTTCTATCCAGGATGGCTAAATCTACAGAGGGTCGACCATGTGATTAATGTAACAATCTTGAATGTGATTGACAGTGAATGGGGCAATCTGGGGGTCAAACTAGTGACCCAAGCACAAATGCAACTTCGCTTAATGATAAAGGCACTATTGTAATTTTCATAGAGCTACCATACATTGATTTTTTTTCTAGGAATAACCACAACTCTGTAGTGTTGAGAGGGCATCACTGACTCTTGAAGGGACACCCAGACTCCAAGAAGTTTACTTTGGGCCAATTCAAGGACTTAAGTGTAATTTTTGAAAAATACAGGGACCTATTTGTAATTTTTCCAATAGTAGCTTCTTAGAACCAACTATTGTCTCCCGTAAAATGTTTAGGCCTTGTTTAAGTGCTACAAGGCACTTTCTTCATCCCTAGAGGGGTTGTGCTTAGGTTTGCTAGAAAACAGAAGTTCAAGGGCCCTTTTGCAAATCTACAGATTTCAAAGCATTAACAAGTTTCCTAGGGTGTCTATACTTAAGCAAACTACCCAGGGCTTATCTGTGCACCTCAGAGTTGTTTCTTGAACCGCTGCCTGTCATCTAGGGCACTTTTTTGATCTTCGAATAATGTTAGGGACCTATGTGTAATTTCAAAAAACTGTCAAAAGATTATGCAAATTTAGTTATCTAAGCCAATTCTTGCGATGCCTTCTGGTGCAGAGAACTTGCCGGGAGTCCTGTAGGCTATGCGAACGTTGCTTTGACTCAGTGGGTTTTTGGGACAAATTCGCAAATTTACTGGGAAATTTACATTTTGGTCCAAAATCGGTGCAGAAGCTGCCTAGCTGGTTGAACAATCTCTAAAATTTATGGGTCCCATTGGAAGTTAACACTATTGCAATCTTGTGTTTGGTAGTTGATTCCTCTTCCGAGTTTTTCCAAAGTAATTTTTTTATTTGCTTAAATCCTCTTTGGTTTATGAAATGAAATAATGTCACATTTAAAACTTTATATATCCCCCCAACACTTCATTCTTCTTCTTCTTTTTCACTGCCCTCTCATCTTCCTCACCTCCTCACGCACGACGACAATGGTGGCTACGGCTCAAGGCTTCATGCGGCGGTGCTAGTGCGGGTGATTGGACAAGGGGTGGTTCTCCATGCACCTGCAATGTGTGCTCGATGTCGGAAGGAAGAGGCTGGTAGCTGTTCTGGACTGCAGCCATGGTGTGCTTCTTCCATCCTCTTCTCCTCCATTTTCTTCTTTTTTTGGCTTGACTTTTCTTCCTCTTTCACATCATTGACCACCGTCTTCTCCTCCATTCCTATCTATGGGTGTGGCTGGCCATTAAAGGTGGCCGGCCGATGGAGGTCCATCAAGGGTGATGGTGGATGGCAAGCTGTTCGGGGTCAAAGTCTAGTAGGTGGTGGAGCCAGTGAGTCAAACCAACTGGAAGGCCTGCCCGCGATGGGCTACTAGCTGGGGCTACCAGCGGCCATGTTGGCGGTTGCCGCCAGTGATGTGCCTTCATTGTCGAGTGGCCTACAAGCAACTTCTGATTTTGTATACACCCAAAAAAACTGATTTCTCTCTTTGTATTGAAAATTTGTAATGCACCCAAAAAATCTAAAAAATCTTGGCTTCAAATCATTTTAAAACCTCATTCTCATCAAATCCACCAAAACCTAGAAGTACAAGCCTCACTGGTTGAAACCACAAAGCATAGGCCACATTGGTCAAAAACCACACCAAGTCGCGTCATTCGGTGTCAAACAACTAACTCGGACCACAAGCAGCTAATAAAGTGTACTGCACTGTCATTGACAAACCATCTTGTGAAGAGCAAGAAGAGCAAGTCTGTCATGGGCTCCTTCCACTTGAAGGACCCTCAAAGTACTAACCCTACCTAGGAAAGCTATTTTGTTACTTAAGACGACACCAGAAATGAGACACGTGCACTACCTACACTGGCCAACACCATAAGATACGCCTTCTCGGCGTCCTCAACTCAGTACCTAGGATAAAGAGAGTGTCATACCTCCACACTCAGATAGTACCTTAAGCCTTAGTGCCTAGTGACAACCAGAATGTCATACCTCTAGGTCCAAATGACACCTCAACCTACAGACCTCAACTTCAGCCTTGTGAACGACAATTTTGAAGTATCATCCCTCTAAGATCAGACAAACACTTGCCTATAGCCTATTGGTCTGTAACCTCAACCTAGGTGACGCACTCAACCATCCGAGAATGTCATCACATCTTCTGGTCCAAGCAACATGAACCTTTGGTATCTTGGTCCACCACAAAACTACGGAAGACTCTTTTCTAAAACATTATCACGTTTTCTTGAAATCCTTTTCAAAACCATTTATATAGATCATGATGATCCTTAAAACACAATGCCATTAAATCATATTAAATCAATGGCGAAATCTATTGAAAATTCACTTCAAAACAATTCAGAGGTCTGATTCGACAGACTAAAATAGAATGGTCAACTGGACCTTGGCTTAAGGCACTGATTCGGCAAACTGAAATAGAACGATCGACTGATCTTGAGTTTCAAGACCCTGATATGGTAGACAAAACAGAACGGTTGGCCGAACCCAAGGTTTTAGGGTATTTTGAAGGCAAGAGTGACATATCGTAATCGATTTTGCATGTCGATTCTATCAATTTCAGAAAAATAAAAAACCCTAACCCAAGAAGATCGCTCGGAATGGGAACCTTGAGCGGTTCCACCACACATAATCATAAAATCCACAAAAATACAGGAAACAAAGGTATTCAAATATACTACAATCTAGCATAAAAATCACCACAATCCATTTACCGTAGCTCCAAGGATTAAAATTCAAAGTCGAAGAACTCAAATACAAGCATAGTAACAAAGCATGCATTAAATAGCCATAAATGTACAATAAATTCCCAAAAATTATGAAATCACTACCAAACATTAAAATCATGCAAAGCTACTTAATTCCATCATTTTTATGCAAATCAAGAGGAGGAATGTGAGGTGTGTACCTTAGGACGATCACAGAAATAACCCTCCACTCGTCGGCGACCCAAACATTCCTCCTATGATTTCCTCCACTCCGGCCACCCCACGACCCTTCCTCGAGATCGACACACCACTAGGGAAGAAGATTGGAGCTTGCGGGACAAAGAGAGGCTCGACCGAACTCCTTCTCTCTCACCACTCTCTCTCATAGGAAGGAAGGAGTAGAAGGGAAAGAAGAGGAAGGAAAGAGGGGAAGGCACAGAGGACTCGTCCATCATCTACTGGCTCATGGAAGAAGAGGGGAAGGCATTAGCAGGGAAGAGGAAGGAAGGAGTTGTGCTTGAGAAGCCATGGCACGTTTCCTTCTTATACCCATGGGTGGTGGTAGATGTGCATGCGTATAACAACGAATCAACACATGCAGTCAAGCACACATCCCTAGCCACCAACCTCTCCTACACCAACCACAAAAACACAAGGCATCCACCTCTTCATACCAACATGCCCACATACAGGAGCACAAGCACAATGCCTCCACAAAAGACAAGGCACAGAACAAGGCAAACAACAAGGCCAAAGCATAAAACCACTGAATTACTAAAATGGACCTCACGTCAATAACACCCATCTACAGTAAAATTCATGAAAATGTATAATTACTAGGAAATGAATTTTTGGGTGTCACAAAATATATCCATAAATTAGTTGACTTTATCTATGTAATTTTAGAAGATATTATTTTAAATTTAGTTTACTTAATTAGTAAGCATTGTTTAAACCTAAAATATCTTCTAAATATATCTTCATTACCAAAAAATCCTTAAAATGGAGACTAAGTCATAATTGGTTATTAGATTCGTGACAGGATATTTTGGAATTTTAACTTTAAATATTCTAATTTTTATTGCTAAACGCCTATTACACTAGCGACTTGCTGACGTGGATTATTTTATTGCCTTTTGATCATTTTTCTTCACCAAGCAAAAATAAAATATCCCTAGTTGTCACCGCCTCGTGCGGCGACAAAATAAAATATCTGAGCTTGTCGTCGCTACCATAGGTGACGAGTTAAAATATCTATTTTTTTATTTTAAAAATTTAATGTTGAATATTTATTAATATCTAGGTGTTATCCACTTGTCCTCCAACGAGATCTTACAACTGAGTCTTCTATTAATACCCCTTAGATCTAGATCTGAGGGGGGGTTTTCCTTTTGGAGGCTAGGAGATCTGAGAGAGAGACCTTTGAGCCATATAGTGTTGAGATTTAGAGATCCATCCCCTCTACTCTGTCAAATCCCTATATGAAAGTCTAGATCTAGTGAGCATATGCGGAAATATCTTTTTCCAACATTTTTTTTACATATCATTGTAGTCCTTAGATAGTCCCATAATATATGCATGGGGGGAACCACCTCTTGGTTAGTATTAATGGCAATTATTTATGTTATTTATCATTTTTCTGACATTGTTTACTACACCCTGGACGTACCTAGACCTATTTGATTTGTTTTGAAGGAAAGAAGTATGCTACATAGCACAAGGACACCACTGGACAATATCTTGTCATTGATCTAGTGAGCCAAGGACCCACATCTACATCTCTCGAAGGTGCTTAGTCTACCAGTAATGTGAATCGACAAGTGGTGATCACACCAGTCGTCAACATGTGTGGAAGCACCGACGTCTTCATCCTTAACACTCCCAAATCCACATCCATAGGGTCAGGTTGGGTAACTCGTTCTTGGGATCCATACCCAACCTAAAAAATTTGAATTTGAGATTTTTTGACCCATATCTAATTCATGATACAAAAATTCCGACTCAATCTCATCCACATGGGTGGGGTTGGTTCAGTTTTCAAGTCAACCTAAACTCATGTACACCCCATGGAGTGATGTTGTGTAGTGGAAATGTAGGCACTAGTGTAAATGGGTCGTTGTTTGTTAGCACAGTTTGGTTTGGCATATTCTTTTTGATTTGATACTTTACCATGATAGAAAGAAACATTCTCAATCTTCACGAACATGTTTGTGTTACTTATTTTTTGATTTGTTATGTGAGATGGCATTCTAAGTTATTAACTTGTGAGAGGCGAAATCCTTTCTTTGAGTCATACTCTTTATATTTTTTATCATGTCAAGCCTTCCTCACCACTCTTCTTGAGGTTGCTTGAATGTAGTTCTCATCCCTGTAGCCTACCTAGTTCAACCAACTCCTAAGTTTAGATATTTTTGCAATAACCTTCTGATGAGCTCTGGTTGCGATTCAAGTTGTAGTACTCTCCTAGGAAGAGTTCAACCCTCTTACTCAGAGAGACCAATACTATGGCATAGCCCATAAGTTACGTCAACACTAAGGAGTTTGTTGACTTTGATGAGCTAGAAAAGAATACATCATGGATCAAGTTAACATTGTCGTTAAGTCCATTAATATGACTAATTATTATGGAAACATAAGTAATATGTATAGTAGAATCTATGCAGAAATAAATTTTTTCTGAGAATATGGAGAGATTTTACTTGTGTATGATGAAAAATCCTTGTGAGAAGACTATCAACATGCTTTGCTTGAGTATTATCAAATACCGACACTTATAGCGTTATTCGACTCCCACAATGCAACGAGTTCTAATTAAATCGCTCCCAGATATCAACAAGGAAGAGTTATAATGTGTGTACTTGCATTCGACTACAAAAGAACTACTATTGGAATGCCTTCTTCTACTTTTCATAGAGAAATTATAAAGTCAAATTTCCATCTTATCGAAGTACATGATTAGTCTCCTTCTCGTCCTTCAAGATGTCGTACAATCTCCTTTGTCTCGTTCTCTGAAAAGATGGAGATCTACGTAATTATCTATAAGAATACTCAAGCACAAACTTTTCTATATCTCTCTCTAGTATAATAACTCATATATATTGAGAAGAGATTGTCCCTCCTAATATTTTAGTAAGATAATGCAATTATTTTTCCTTTTAAATTCAAAGAGAACAAAATTCATGATTAATATCTTATAAAGGGGGATGCGTCTACAGCATTATGACCTTTACGCTGACCCGCTCTCTCTCTCTCTCTCTCTCTCTCTCTCTCTGAGCTCTCGCGATTTTGACCTCCTGCTGCTACAGTGATTTCGTGTGCCCTAAAGAGGTTTTTCAGTGATGGCTACATCTGGGAGACGAGGATCTGGGTCTGGGAAGCGCACTTCTGGCCGTCGTGCTATTGAGGGGGGACGTGATCCCTACTTTCTCCGGTCCAGGTAGCGACCCTCTTCTGCTGACGCCCTTCCTCAGGGCTCAGGGAGTGGTTCCCCTAATCGGCTGGTAACATCTTTCCCTGAGCTTGTGTCGGTACCGGGAAGCCGTAAACGTAAGGCGGCCACTTCCCTTGTGTCCCGCTCTGACTCCGGCGGTCGGGCAGCCATCTCTGGCCTTTGGAGGGGTTTTCCCCCCTCTGTGATTGTTAGGTCTTCCAGATCGAGGGATCTGGAGTTATATATGGGTGCCAGGGTTAGCTTTTACTCTGATTTTTCGGCATCTTCTAAAATGGTCGTGGATTGTATGTTTATTAACAGATCTT
>JAMKQA010104147.1:0-15347 GCA_024699735.1 Posidonia australis | reverse complement strand
AAGGATTTAAAGGGAAAGTGGGAAGGACCTACCTTGTCCAAGATGTTCCTTCAAGAAAGAAAAGAAAGACCCAAGATAATAAGCTCCTTGATGCTTTGGAAGGGCTGAGAATACCTCTGGATGCAAGGCAAAGCTTGAGTGCTCATGTGAATAGTTGCAGAATTCTGGAGAAGGCTAGTGTAGCTGTGTGTCTCTATCTCTCAAGATGATCTGCCCTTCAAATGGTTGCTTATGGGGTCTATATATAGGGATTTTGCATGGGTAACTCCTAGGAAAACAAGGAGCCTCGTAGACGAAAAGCCTGGAAGATTCCATGGCATATTCGCTGGTAGAGGTAACAGCCATGGGAGGTGGAAAGCCAGCAGCCAGCAGCCTGAGAAATGGCTGGGCACCTGGTATGTGCGACGGGTTGGTGTGCTAGCAAGGTGTGCTAGGTTGGTGTGCTAGCTAAGTGCTCTAGGTTGGTGTGCTAGCTAAGTGCTCTTCCCTACTTATCTGGATTTCTAATTGGGCTGCAGGCTTGCTATGGGTTTAGGATTGGTTTAACTAATAGGATTCAAGGGTCAGC
Source organism: Posidonia australis (assembly GCA_024699735.1). NCBI lineage: Eukaryota > Viridiplantae > Streptophyta > Magnoliopsida > Alismatales > Posidoniaceae > Posidonia > Posidonia australis. The sequence continues at coordinate 14,779 of JAMKQA010104147.1, read as the reverse complement.
CACATCCAAAGCAACATCCAGAAAGCTCATCTACGAGTCACCTCAAAATCGGGGTGTCTACAACATCGTCGTAACTACCAGTCTAAAGCTTAGTAAGTCTCTACCAGGATAACTAGAGCCAAGTCTATCTAACGAGTGACCACTACCTGTGACCATACTGGTGGAACCCTACACGACTCTCCAAGGTGCGTGGGAACACACGACGAGTGCTGATATGATCACGGCGAAGATGATGAATCCGAAGAAGGAGACTAGACTCAGAAACACCAAAGAAAGACAAGAAAAGGATAAGGAAAATGAGTCGCCACCTAGTCTTTTAGTGGAAAGACGAGGAAAACCAAGATGTATATGAATGCAAGAAAATGATGCAAATGAATACGTGTGTGCTCCGTGCCTAATGGATGCAACACTTGGCCTTTATGGGTTAGAGAAAGGGTAAAGATTCTTGTTACGCATGGAGAAGGTATTAGGCAACCCCATACGTCCGAAGAAATCGGTCATTCTAGGTTTCCTGCTTGCTAATGATCTAGTGTGTGTATGCTTGTCTACTCTGAATGCACATGCCTAAGATGAATGCGAAAACATGCCTAATAAATGATAAGAAGTGAATAAAAAAAAGAAAACTGATAATCCAAAGTACAGTGTAGGCATTGAAAATTCTACTTTACTATACGCCTTTGGGCGATGAGGAAAATTATGAAAATAAAAAATACTCGAAAAGTGTTACGCAAAACAGTGAAAACTTAAGAAATCTGAGAAAATCAAAAGAAAGAAAATAATCCTCATTCGGGTCCATGTCGGCATTGTCAAGCTTGTTAATGTACGCCCTCGGGCGATGAAAATCCAAATCAAATCAAAAATCATGAGAATCAAAAGAAGTCCGGGAAGTAATGCTAAAACCGAGCTTCAAGTAAGTTTGAAATGCGTACATGATGCAAGAAAACGAGCATGAGAAAATATGCATGAAAAACGGGTAACAAAATGTACAAAATGCAAATATAAGGGAAATATGTAAATTTCTAGGGGCCTCTGTGCAATAATTACATGCTCTGAATAAAGGCTGAGATTCCAGGGCTAAATCAGCTAAAATGTTAAAGAAAACACATTTTGTGCAATTTTAAGGAAGTTGGGGGTTAAATGTGCAAAATTGTGCATTTTTGGAAAAGATCAGGATTCTAGGGTCCAAGCTGCAATTTTGCCAACAAAACATGTGTTTAATGCAACTTTAAAGAAATTCAGGATTAAATGTGCAAAAAAAATGGACTCATGCATGAAAACATGAATTTCGAGGGACTACTTTGCAAATATGCCATAAAAAACATGCATTCAATGTAAATTCAGTGAACTTTAGGGTTTAAAATGCAATTCTAAGCTTATTTGAATAAAAATTTGAATCTTCAGGGTTAGATTTGCAATTATGCCAAAAAATCATGCATCTAGAACAATTTTCATGAAGTTCAGGGGTTTTTTTGCAAATTATGGACTTAAAATGAATGAAAACTAAATAAGAGGGTTTTATGTCAAGAATTAATGCTTGAAAAATATTAAAGGAAAACGTAAGGATCACACTGCCTAGATGGATAGGATATCAGTCTAGATGGATAGTTTAGGATTTCAGCCTAGATAGATAGTTTAGGATATTAGCCTAGATAGATAGTTTAGGATATTAGCCTAAGTAGACAGTTTAAGATATCAGCCTAGATGGATAGTTTCTGACAAGATATCGAACTTGTCGGGTCGACAAAAAAAGGGGAGAAATGACAAGTTATCGGACTTATCAGGCCGACAAAGAAAGGGAAGAGCTGACAAGTTATCAGACTTGCCGAGCCGACAAAGAAATTGGAGATTTGACAAGTTATCATACTTGCCAGACCGACAAAGAAAGGGAATAGCTAACAAGTTATCGGACTTGCCAAGCTGACAAAGAATGGAGAGAGCTGACAAGTTATTAGACTTGCCAGCTGACAAAGAATGGGGAGAGCTAACAAGTTATCAGACTTACTAGGCCGACAAAGAAAGGAAAGAGCTAACAAGTTATCGAACTTGCCGAGTCGACAAAGAAAGAGAAAAGTTGATAAGTTATCAGACTTGTCGGGCCGACAAAGAAAGGGGAGAGCTGACAAGTTATCAGACTTGTCGGTCCAACAAAGAAAGGGGTGATTGATGGAGGTGACTACGGCAGCAGATCTGGCTCTGGCTTCTACTGGAGACTACTCTTGTCTTTAGCATGGTAGTGGCAATTCAGTAATTTCTTAGCAGAGCGCATTGAATTCTATCACTAGGTGTTTGGGAGTCTTTGGTAGGCAGACGGGGTTGAAAATTCTTTTGCCACAATGGTAGGGGTGTAACTGTAATTTTTTCAATAGGGGCAGAATCTACTACGGGCTTGTAAGAGGGCAGCTAATATGCCCCTGGTTCAAGGTAATGAGTTGAGAGAACTAGACCAAGAAAAAGTCTGATAGGCTCCTGGTCGAAATACAGTCCTGGTGACTTCTGAACAAGAGCAGCTGACATGCCCCTAGTATAACATGGGAGGCTCCAACCATAAGGCAGTTAATATTCCCCTGGTTGAAGGCTGCACGAATCCTTGCAAAGTCGAATGTGAAATGGATGACTAACTATGCCTGTGTATGCATGCTGATGCTTTTTCTATTTCTTATTTGCCTTCAATGTTTGTCATAAAGGAGGGGTTTGTTCTCGACTCACTGAATCCTATCTGAATGTCCTAATTTGTTAGTGACGCTCTGGAATAGGCAAGGTTGTGGTTAAGTGGTAGTGCAGGGGAACAATGCTTTGGACCAAAACCTCCTTTGTGTCCTACAGCTACTCTTTTCATAATGTTCTTTTCTTTTACACCCTCATAAGATCGTAAGCTTGTTCTATACTTTGCTTGGGGGTAATGGGTATCTAGGTGGTGGCTAAGGCTGCATGATTTTGAGATGGGGTGGCTAGTCTCTTTTAGCTATGTAGGCTCTCTAGATACGTACTACAACTCCTCCCCAAGGTATGTGGCAGGGGTAGAGCTACTCTACTCGCCTCTCTTTAGGGCTAGCTTCTTTCTGCTTTTTCTGTCTTCCAATTTCTTTCGATGCCCTTATGCATATGTATTTTTCTTCGCTCACCCTGTTGCTCTCACCCTAACATTTTATCTCCCTCTAGAGGTGTAGGTCCTTTAGGGAGCTTGGGTACTTTGCATTGTTCCCGATGGATGGTGGCTCCCTCACTTGTCTAGGAAACTCAAGTAGTGACAACAGAGGACAACTCCTTCCTAGACAAGCTAGCTTTCCATGGTTTTCATCACTGAGCATATGATTATGCTGATGCTAGAGATGCTTATGCTTGTGCATGTGTTTATTTATTGTAATACAAAAGACAAATGCGAAAATAAAACGTGGATGCAAATGTACTGTAGGATGTAGGAATGTCGAGACAAGAGTGTAGGTATGCAGAGTGCATGGCGATGCATGCAATGATAGTGGATGATGACTTTGCGAGGCAAGGATACAACTCCCAGTCACTGGTTGTACTTCTTCAGGTAGCATGCATTGACCTACTCCAATTGCTCTATATGGTCCATGCCCTCTAGGATTGCTGCACCCTCGGAGTAGATTCTCTTGATGACATATGGACCGTGCCATTTGGGCCTGAACTTTCCACGGACGTCAGGGAGATGGATTGCTCACAACACTAAGTTGCCTGGTGCAAAGCTCCTAGGTTGGACCTTCTTTTGGTAGGACCTTGCCATTCTCTTCTCGTAGCATTGAGCGTGGTACATGGCCTACAGTCTGTGCTCATCTATGAGGTTTAGCTGGACATAGCGTTCTTCTGCCTTTTCCCTTTCCTCAAGCTCAGCTTCTCTGAGAATTATTAGCGATGGGATCTCCACTTCAATAGGGAGAACTACCTCCATGCCATATACCAATGAGTATGGTGTTGCTCCGATGGAAGTTCGAACTAACGTTCTATACACCCATAATGCATAGGAGAGCTTCTCATGCCAATCTTTGTGAGTCATCGCCATTTTTTTCAAGATCGTGGTGAGATTTTTATTGGCAGACTTGACTGCACCATTCATCTATGGCCGGTAAGGGAAAGATTTATGATGCTTGATCCTGAAACTTTGTAGATAGGCTTTGATCCTTTCGGCAATAAAGTTCTTTCCGTTATCTGAGATGATGGCGTGTGGGACCCTGTACCAAGCTGTGATGTTGTTTTTGATGAACCTTTTAGTTGCTGCAGTGATGATGGTCTTGTAAGAGGCTACTCTTACCCACTTCATGAAGTAGTCAATCATTACCAGTACGTAACGATGACCATTGGACGCCGGTGGGTGTATGGCTCCAATGATGTATATTCCCCAAGTGGAGAAGGGCCATGATGAGGACATGTTGTATAGCTGATGTAGTGCAGCATGGATGAAGTTTCCATAGATTTGGCAGTTATGGCATCTACACACGAATTGACAATAGTCAGCTTCCATGGTCGACGAGAAGTAGCCTTGTAGCCTGATCATCTTGGCTAATAGCACTCCATTCATGTGTGGACCGCATGTTCCAGCATAGATCTGAACCATCAGGGTATCAGCCTCCTTCTTATCTACACATCGCAAGAGCATCTGGTTGTAGGATCTTTTGTATAGGTGCCCAACTCCTAGAACGTATTTCGACACCAATTGTGTCATAGTTTTCTTATCTTTAGCTGAGGCGTCGAGTGGGAGGTTGCCTAATTCCAAGTACACCTTGATATCATGATACCATGGAGAATCCTCTGTTGCATCTGCCTCCTCTATGATCATGCAATGGGCTAGCTGTTCCATGTGGGTGACTGATACTTCAACTTTGTCATCTTCTAGGATTGTAAGCTAGGATGCCAAGGTGGCTAGTGTGTCTACATAGGCGTTCCTCTCCCTATTCATGAAATAGAACTAGACGTCCTTGAATTCCTTGACGAGCTTTAGTAGGGACTCATGGTATGGCACAAGCTTTAGGTCCTTGGTCCTCCAGTCACCGTTGATTTGTGAGATGACTAGCATTGCATCGCCATGTACTTGCAAATTTTGTGTGCCATGCTCAAGTGCTAGTTGTAACCTTAGGATGCATGCTTCGTATTCTGCCTCATTGTTAGTGCATTCAAAGGTCAACTTCTTAGCGAACGGGGTCACTTGTCCTTGCAGTGTCGATAGCACAACACCTATCCCTCTGCCCTTCTTATTAACAACTCCATCAAAATATAAGTGCTACTACGACTCATCTTTAGGGTTGTCAGACCTTTTTTCCTCTATGGTGAATAGGATATCTTTATTGGGGAATTCTGTCTACATTGACTAGTATTCAAGCAATGGTAAGTCAGCTACATGATCTGCCATGGCTATCTCTTTTACTGACTTCTATGTGACGAAGGTGATGTCATATTGGGATAACAAGACCTACCACTTAACACACCTGCTTACCAATGCTAGCTTCTAGAATAGGTATTTCATAGAATCATGTTGACACAATAGCAGCACTGGGTAAGCCATCATATAATGCCTGAGTCACTAGATTGCCCACACTAGGGATAAGGAGACTTTCTCTATGGTGTTGTACTGGACCTCGCAGTCGTTGAATTTCTTGCTCATATAGTAGATTGCCCTTTCCTTTCACCCTGACTCATCAAGTTGCCCCAGAATTATGCTCACGGAGTGCTGTGTAGTTGAGAGATATAAGATCAAAGGCCATCCAAGTGTTGGGGGAACTAAGACTAGAGGTTTCATCAAAATTCGCTTGATCTTGTCAAACGTGACGTGGCATTCATTGTCCCACTGAGTCTATGCATTTTTCCTGAGAAGCTTGAAGATCGGCTCGCAGATTGGGGTGAGTTGCGCTATGAGTCTACTGATATACTGTAATCACCCCAATAATCCTCAAACCTCCTTTTCATTAGTAGGAGGTGGCATGCCGATAATGGCTCTAGCTTTGTGTGGATCCACCTATATTCCTCCTTGACTGATGATGTAACCAAGGAGCTTTTCGGATGATACCCTAAATGCACATTTGTTAGGGTTGAGATGGAGCTTATACTTCCTTAGACGGTCGAACAACTTTCTTAGGTAGGAGAGGTGATCCTCAAGTTCTTCGGACTTGGCAATCATGTCATCCACATACACCTCGATTTCTAGATTCATGTGGTCGTGGAATAGTGCCATCATGGCTCTTTGATAAGTTGTGCCTACGTTCTTGAGTCCAAACGGCATTACCCTATAGCAGAAAACTCCCTAGGGGGTGATGAAAGAGGCCTTCTCCATATCTTCTTCTACCATTCTGATCTGATTGTACCTCGAGAATCCGTCCATGAATGATAATATTTTATGCCCTGCTGTGTTGTCGACGAAGACATTGATGTGAGGAACCAAGAAGTCGTCCTTGGGGCTCACCTTATTGAGGTCTCTATATTCTATGCACATACAAACCTTCCCATCTTTCTTTGGTACTGGGACAACATTGGCCAGCCACTCTGCATATTGGACGACCTTGAGGAAGTTCACTGTATGTTTGACGATTTCCTCTTTGAGTTTCAGGAGTCATTGAGGTCACCATCTTCTGAGTTTCTACTTGACCAACTTTACATTAGGCTTTAATGGTAGCGTGTGCACCACTACCTTGACATCCAGGCCCACCATACCAACGTAACTCCAAGCGAAGATGTCAACGTACTCCTTCAGAAATGTAATGAATTCTGCTTAGTTTGTGGTGGAAGTTGGGCGCTGATGTGTAATTCCTTGACATCCTCGGTTGTGCCAATGTTAACTACCTCAGTTTCCTCCTCCACATGTAGATTCGGGCGTTCTGGATCATTATCATAAAACTAGGGTTCTAGCGCGGCATCGTAGTCTTCTTTGTTGTTCGGATCATCCGCATCTCCGTATGCTATAAGCTCTAGTCGGATTTCCCCTTGAAAGGTTGGGACTGCAATTTGAGAGGTGGCGGTGTCTTTTGCTTCCCATTTTTGGTAACATCTTGTGGTGGTCACACTAACTCTGGTGTCTTTGTATTTGCAATGTGCGACCACTGTCTCCGTGGGAGCTGCCGACATGGTGGAATGCTGCTCTATCTCTGCTATCTGTTTTGCATTTTCTGGTTTTTTTCAATTTTTTTGGGCTTTCTTGCTTTTCTAATTTTTTTTATATTTTCTTCTTTTTCAATTTTTTTTTTTTGGATTTTCCTTACTATGTACAAGGGGTGATACTGAATGGCGGCTATCCTACTGCTGACTGATATGAGTGATGTCGCCCGTGCTCTCTCTTGAGCCTAGCTCAGGATCTTTTTATTTGACCCTCACTTTGCTTGAGGTGAGGTTTCAGCTACCAATACCACTTAGACCCACCTCCCGGTTGTGGAGTGTTTAACTCGACTAGTCCAGTTGGTGCTTTCTCTGATTCTGCCAAGACCATGATGGAGGGTTGGTCTTGCTACTGGCTAGGGATGGCTGACTCCGCTTCTACCATAACTACCTTGCCTTTCCTATCTTGGTCCTATTCAGTAGCATCCTCTGCTAGGGCGGCTAGCTGCTCCTAGAATAAAACCTCTAGGTCATTGACCAAACTGTCTATCTATGCCTCCACAATGTCTACTTCTTCACTATCCGAGGGTAGATTGACATAGTATGGGCAAAACTGTTGTGATCCCTACCTTGTCGCTGATTCTAAGGCTAACGATGACATGGTGGCTGACTGATGAGCTGATAAACTGGGTGAGATTGTCCCCAAAGCTGATGGCGTCTCTGCCACTGACTCTACTGCAAGCACTATTGAATGTGGCGTTTCTTGCTTCGATTGTGTTGGCATGAGGTATCTGTGGATTTCTCCAACTAAGCACTGTGCAACTTCTTCCACAGACTGTTCATCTTCTGAGTAGTAGTCTTCAATGCAGACCTATTCTTGGGATGGCTGGGGTGTGCCCTGACGTGCCAATGTCGCCGCGACTTGGCTTTGGTTTGGATCTGAGTGACATGCGCTAATGAAGTTAGTCAAACCTCGAGGGATGACAAGCTACGAACGTTTCCATGAGTGTGGTTCTGGGGGGTGTCCAGCATAACCGAGTCCTTTGTGCTCCCTTCATTCTTCTGCTGAGATGTGCTCGGCGATTTCCTGACCGTATCGTCCAAGTAATGTTCCTTTTTGGTATCCCCATTTGTGACATAAGTTTTCATCCATGAACAAAGGATCGTTGTGAATGGTCAAATGCCTGACATGTTCAAGGGTAGGGATAAAGTTGACTGGCTCGATCCTATTGACTCTAAACATGACATCTGTGGGTTTGGGGTCAAAGTGGATAGTTCAGGGATCAACAGAGGACATAGTATCGACCTTCTCCTTCTTTAGGTCTTCCGCCATGACAGCGACAATGTCATTGCATCACAGGAATTTAACCATGTGATGGATAGTCGAAGGGATCACTTGATGCTTGTGCAGCCAAGGGCGCCCAAGCAGAAGGTTGAAAGATGGCTCTATGTCTACAATGTAGAACTCCACATCAAATACAACTAGCCCAATAGTGAGAGAAATAACCAAAATTCCCAGAGCGTCGTGATGCGTGTTATTAAAGGCAGTCATCTCCATGGTGGTTGGTGTGATGTCTTTGACTTGGCCTATTTTGCGTGTCGTGTGCAGGGGGCAGACATTTAAACCTACTCTGTTATCTACCAACGTCAAAGGGATGCACAAGCTTTGATACTACACTGTGACAAACTAGGGTTGATTATGATTAACTCTTGCCAGAGGCAACTCTTTGCTGGAGAACGAAATAACCTCGGAGACCACGATCACGCCGACCATACTTTCGAGGGTAGCCGGTTCTATTGTGAGGGATACATGGACTCCTTGGAAAACCCAGAGGAAGGCCTCTCAGTGTTCTAGAGATGTATGGATGAGGTCTCAAATAGAGATGTCAGCCATCACATTCGTTAGCTAGGCAGTAATGTCTGCAGAGGGTTGGTCCTTCTTGGTGGTGTTGGCAGGGACTTCTTCTAAGGTAGAATGAGGTGGTTGTCCTATAGGCTGTGAGTGGGGAGGTTCTGAGCGGCTCAATATGGTGGCTGGTGCCGTAGGCTTACACACTCATCCTAACCGCATGACCTCAGCACACATTTCTGCTGCATAGTCATAGGGGACGCGGTGGGTATCTCTAGTCAATTTAATGACCAATGGAGCACGTGCTGCTAGCTCCAATATGGCTGGTGGTGGGTTTACTGGGAAAGGAGTTGGCTGGGCTCTAAGCTGGGTGAACTAAGTGGGCTCTAGTCTAGCAAGTAAGCAAATGGGTGTGGGAGCCCTCTATTGTATGGTGGCAGACACGGCAACGTGCTCCGGCCTTGCAGTCAACTATATCATATGGATTGTGTACTTAGAGCCGGACGAAATAGACTGACGGTGATGCACAAGAGGAGACTCATGGATCAAGAGGATAAGAAAAGAAGGTTCTGTCACGAACAGATCAAAACCTGAGGGGAAGATGGCATGAATGCCTGAAGTTCCGGCATTGTGATTGGGCAATGGTTGGTTCATGATGCTAGGCTGTGAAGATTGTGCCTATGCTGGTGTTGGTGCTGGTGCAAATGTTGTGCCTTCTTTCTGTGTATTGATAATGATGACCTTATTATCAATCAAATCCTGAATCGCATGCCGCAATGTGAAACAACTATCAGTCGAGTGCCCCACGACTCGATGAAAGTTGTAGTATAGATTTGTTTTGTACCATGGTAGAAGAGGGTTCGGTAGTGGGTGAATCTTCGGTAGCGTCAAGAGTGGCATGACCTTTGGCAAAATGGCACTCAATGGCTCAACCAGAGGAGTGAAGTTGTGCCTTGGAGGGCGAGGCCGTCTCTGCCCTTGGTTCTGCCCCTATCCGACTGGAGAGGCTGAACATACTAGTTGGGTAGTGGTAATGATCAGTGGTGTATGTTGTGTACTAGGTGCAGGCCTATGCACTACTTGATTCAGGTTGGGCTGCCTAGGTGCATTGCCTGGTACAGTTGGAGATATGATGTATGTCTGTAGACACCCCAATTTTGAGGCAGCTTATAGGCAAACTCTCCAAAAGGATGTTGCTTCGGACAAGGCAGGCCTAACCACATCCGAACCCTATCTGACATTTTGACTAGCCCAAGATCATCACACAAACCATGACCGCAAGCCCATGGTCTAGTCAATGATCTAGGCACCCAAGTGGAGAGCACTATTCTGGAGCACCAATGTGGAGCACCATCATGGCACACCTATGTGGAGCACCATGTTGGCGCACAACCCTTTTCAGAGTGTTGGCTGTTGACTGTCCATCTTCTATACATGTAACCTCCACCTACGAATATTCTTCTACAAATCTACGTAGGTCTATTGGTTTCCAAGGCCTTTGGCATCCCAAAACTTTACAACTTCACCTCCTTTAAAAGCCACCCATGAACAACACTTTTGGCTCTCTTGGCAACTCATCATCTCTTTACAACCAGTGCACCTACCTCCAGAATATCCATTTGCATCACTGAGCATCCTCAGCCGTGTCCAAAGCATCTAGAGGGAGATATCTTGAGCCCGTCCTCAGAGAAAAATACCACAGGTATGTCTCTATTCTCTGCTTTTGTTCTAGGCTGTTGCGAATAGGTTTATGCTATGAACTTGAATGTGGTTTGATTTTCTGCGGCTTATTTGAGTGTTACACTGTTTGTTTATGTTGGTGGTGAATCTTGGTATACTATTTGTATAGTTATTTGCATTGTTGGTCTACTTTTGTGTTTGTTTGCACTGTTTTATGGTGGGTCACAATTCGTATGAGGCCACTAGCCATTGAATACGAGTTGTGATCCATCCCCTTGCATGCCATGTCATTCCCCCATGCTCCCTCAGTCATTTAGAATGTCCCCATGCACCTCCAGAGCCACCGTTGGCCATAATAGTCCTTGAGAAACCATAAACATGCATGAATAAGGAGAGAGTGAAATGAATGTTTTAGACTTGGTTGTTTAGTATGATTATGTTCCCTAGCATCTAGGATAGTTATCTTAATAGTCATTAATATAACTAGTTGCATACATCTAGCCCAGGCTCTGAAATTAGATTGCAATCTGAAACAAAGTATCTAGGGTGCACCATCTAGGCACACTACACAGGAGCACATAACTGGCACACCATCCTAGTGCACCAGTCTGGTCACAGGGTACAAACAGTAGGCTTTGCTTCATGATTCACATGTTTTCGTAATTGTCATGGCCTCTGTTTTTTTTTTCTGGTGTTTGTTCTTGAACATATCATGGTCATGCTTTGCCCTTGTTATCTTTATCTCTACTGAACCTCATGCAAAATTTAATGGACACATGTTGTTGATACTTTGATGTAATATGACAGATTTGATGAATTCATACTGCCCGCATCCATGTTGTTTCCTTTATATGATTTGGTTTCAATTTTTATGCATTTGCTATTGCTCTGTGATTTTCATCAAAATAGGAATTTGTGGTCTTGTGTGAGGCTTCTTGCCCTTGAGCACAAGACCCATACTTGTTTTTATGGGATTTCCATCCTTTCTTTTATTGCCTTACGGAAGACGATAGAATCTATGAGCATTTAGGGTTTTGTCTTGGCATCTAAGATGTGTTTTCAAACTATCTATAACATGTTCACATGATTTTATATTAGCATGGCACATTAGTCTAGCTTGCTGCTTGTTCTGTAATTTCTAGGTCTCACTTCAGTGGCACACATTGTTAGCACACTTTAGTGGAGCACTTAGGTGACACACCAGACTGGAGCACCATTCTGGCGCACCAAACAGGCACACCTGCCTGTTTCAGTGCACCAACAATGGCTTTTTGACATGGTATTTAGCATGGTTCCTGGTTTGTTTTGGCTCTAGTTTTCTCTATGTGTTCTCCTAGATACATCAGGAGGACACCAGTCTGATTTCATACTCATTTATGCATGATAGCTTAGGTTTTGCATATTATTGGATCTATGGTTATATCCGTGCAATATCTTTGCACTGATGTTTGATCCACAACTTGAGTCACCTTTCAGAGCATTAGGACACATCCTACAGTCCCTCTACCCATGTTTAGCATAAAGCACTACTTGCATATAGCATCGCATTGCATATCGCCCTCGAGCATACAGAAATAGGCTCAAAAGCCAACATTTCCATACAAGTAAACAAGAAACCCATGAAAGACCGATTTCTCGGGCACACGAGGGTGCCTAATACCTTCCTCGGGCGTAATAGGGATCCTTGCCCAATTTTCTGGTTCATAATGACCTTTTCCATTGGTTTATTACATAGTTTTAGTGTTTTAAAGCGGTTTTCCTCGTCTCCCATTTTTAAGTAGGCTAGGTGGCGACTCCTGCATTTTTATCATTGTTTTTATCGCTTTTTGCCGTGACTTCGCTGGCCCTCATGCATTTGGCCTTTTGAGCAGTACGAGGCTGTCGCCGGCATGGTAACAATGTCACAGCAGCCTTGGATTGGTCCTTCTTCTGAAACTGATGAGGGTTGGCACTATAATGGCTGTTGTTGTTGTTGTTACCAGGGGTGGCAATAGTAGCAATGATGCAAAGCTAGTGACTGGTTGGATGCTCAACAACGCCCTTGCAATTGGCTGCGCTCCTCGAATAATGAGTTCGATAGACTCCTCATCCGAGGGTCTATCCCTAACTTGAGAAGTGAGGGTGCACCAACGACCGACATACTCCTCGAACAGCTCGTTGGGTCTTTGCTTGATGGCGATTAGATCCTCACACTTGGGGACCAAATCTAGATTGAAAGAGTACTGTTCCATGAATGCCTTATTGTGGTCATCCCTAGTCTTGATCGAGGACATGTTTAATGAAGTGAACAACTGAAGAATGGGCCTGATGAGACTCTTTCGGAATAGACAGATTAGCAACCTCTCGTCAGCTTGGAGCTGTGTGAGATCTCCTCAGTACGCCCTCAGATGTGAGATTGGACAGTCTTTCCCATTGTACTTTTTGAAGTCCGAGATGTGAAAGTTTGGTGGGAGTATTGCCTCTAGGAAATAGCAAAGGTCTTGGAACTGGTAAGGCTAGCGATCACCTCCCTACACTAGACGTAGTGCTTTCTCGAGATCACCCATTTGAGCATAGAGAATGACTGAGCTTACTACCGGTGAGGGTGGTGCAGCTAGGGCAGTGATCGTGTACGCTGGATGTGTCGCACCTGAGTGATCCTTCGGATCCACCATCACAATGCCTAGTGTCGCATCGCGATGGCCAGCGTACTCGTGCATGGATGCAATGTGAGGTGGTATGAATGATGGTGACGTTGACTACTGTTGCATGGATGTAGGGTAGATCAGATGTTGTGCGGTGGGTGGTGCAAGATGATGGAATGATAACGACTGCGTGGATGTTGTCCCAAGCAGTGGGACCTATGGATGTTGTGCCCCTGTCAAACCATCGGGTTGACCACTAGGGTTGGGAGTCATATGCTGTGCAGTGTATTGTGGAGGTGGAGGAGGCAGAGGCGTCACCATCGTCGCTAGAGCGATAAGGAGTCTGGGCGACAGGCAAGGCGGTGGTGTTGTGGGGTGAACCTGCAAGGCTAAATGGGGTTGTGCCGGAACCTCAGGGGTGACAGCGAGAGCAACCATGTTGGGGTTTAATGACAGAGCCATGCCCTAATGCCTCTGTCCAAGGGCCATCAACTACTCTACTTGCATGGTCCAAGACCCATCGACGGCGGCATCGAGGGATGGGATGGACAACTGGCCTGAAGCAAAAAGAGGTACAGGCATGGATTGTCCAAGAGGCAGGGAACCTAGAATTGAAGCCACTATAACAGACTAAGTATTGGGAATGGGGTGACCTTGAGGGTAGGTGATAGTCAGCGGTGCTTTAGGGACCCTAGTGGTGGTCACCGCAACAAATTCGGTGACAATTCTTTGACAGATTCGTCCGCATAGGCATTCCTCTCCCTGTACGCCATTGGACGATATGTGATATGCAATATGCAATGTATGGAAGTTGATTCAAGACATGATGTAGCCGATTATGCCAATTACTATACGTCCATGGGCAAGATGCATGAAACCATGCATGAATGTCATTAATGTACGCTTGAGTGGGCATGATGTTTAATGCTATGCGGATGCAGGTAAACAGGGAAAACACTGATCGAAACTTATTAAATCGAATTAAACATGAACACTTGTGAGTAGATGGCAAGATATGCTCAAACAGATAATATGCAATGCCATGTACAGGTTCTTAAAAGGTGTAAACATAATACACACCATCTTGCACACAAGTCAAACAGAGTGATTCTTCGAACGTCGCCTGCCAATGTGTCATCAGAGCTCGTCGCTGCTCTAATGGGCGCCAAAGGGAGTCACCTCTTAATCTAGCAACATGTGCCTCAGGCTTGTCCAGTAGTCCGGATCTGTCTTGGACAGATCAGATGTCAAACAAGTCTAATTAAGCAATCAAGTTTCATAGAAAATGCAAATTTTAATGGGTTCATATATTTATTTAATGATTTGATTAACCTATGTTCGCTCAATCATGTAAGTTCCTATGGAAGGGGTGAAGCCGATTTCAGGGATTCTAGGGGTCACTTAGTAGGATTTGGGTTCTTTAGTACCACTCTTCGGCCTTCGTTAGTGTGACCATGCCTGTGGAACCCCTGGGCGTGGTTCACCAAACCTACTCCGGTGTGCGGGAACACACTGGGAGGTCCGATATAGTCACGGCGAAAATGGTGAATCCGGAGGAAGAGACAAGACTCGGAAACACCAAAGGGAA
>JAMKQA010104146.1:0-15773 GCA_024699735.1 Posidonia australis | reverse complement strand
TGATTTTTCATGTTATGGTTTTCCTTGTCTTCCATAATAGATTAGGTGGCGACTCCTGCATTTGCATTTTGTTTTGCTTTTTCGACGTGATTTTGCCGTCCGATTTCGCATTCATTTGCGGAATCTCCTCGCCGGCATGGTTACAGTAGTCGAACAGAGAATAGCCTTGACATGCCAGCCTGAGACAGACTATGATTTATCACATCTCATCCTACCATCTAAGTGTAGCTTAGGACAGTGGATGAATATGCATGCCTCCAATCAGTAAACATTTGTGTCGCTGGCTTCAACCGAAATCAGCCTCGACCACTTCAGTGATTCAAAGAGCGCCTACAGTCATAGCCTAATCCTCAAGTCTTTACATCTTCGAGTGGTACCCAACACTTCCCGTGATAGACTGATTCGATGCCAGAGGCATCTGTTTCGCCAAGGTATCTTCGGATCTGACTTCTATTTTCATTGAGCAGCATTCGTCTTTTACGTTAGGGGCATGTTAGCTGCTTTCTAGCTGGGCTCACACAATCCACTACTTGGTTCATCAAGGGCAAGTCGGTTGTTCTCTGATCAGGACCCACACATCGAATGATTAGCAGAGACAGCAGCATGACAGTGATCTCCACGCAGCAATCCAAAATTTGGTAAATACAATTAGGAGAATGCCCTACGGTAGCACGATCAAGTATAGAACCGTCAAAACACCATAGTAAAGCAGAACATTGCCTAGACATACCAGTCACAGGCAGGATACAATCCCAATCAAAGGCCTTTATCAAGTTTTCACAATTCCTTTTGTCTTCCAGCCACTAGGTGAATGTTTCACTTGCTTCAACCAGTGACAATCTCAATTACTCCAATAGTTCAAGAGACATCTATAGTTATAGTCTGGCTTCCAAGACTCCATACCCTCGAGTGATGTCCAGCCAATTCGATACCAGGGGCATGTCAGCTGCTCTTTGGTCAAAAGGCCCATAACAAGTGCTTGATAAAACACCAAACCAGAGTCTTTGACTAGGGACTTGTAAGCTGCTTTGTGGAAAAGAGGACTATTTTGGGAACACTTAGTGCTAATTATCTTTGAAATGTTGGTCAAGAGCACATTCTTTTTGAGAAGTGACATTCATTACATAATGATTCCTACAAAGAGACAACTACATCAGGACACTGCCGCGAGTCAAGCATTAGATCTGAAGCATCGTTGGCATGTCACAAACACAACGAACTCACGGTGGTGTTGGGCATAGACAACTAATCCCCAGTTGTCTCAAATGATATCCCACACAGCAGCAATGATCTAGGGTGCACTAGTACTTGTGAATAAGATCTACTTGGTAAACCCTTTTGGCTAAATAAATGGTTAGGACCCTTGTGTTCTTGTCTTCTAACAATGTTGTGGCAGTTCGTCTCCATATCAGGGATGTTGGCTTTGCTCGAATATCCCTCGATCAGTCCTCTACATCCTTCATAGTTTTATTGTCATTCGTTGATGCTAGGGGCATGTCAGCTGCCTTTCAATATCTTCATTCTTCTTTGTTATCATCCTGCTTGGGAGTCTGTCATCAACTTTATCTCAGTTGACAGGTTCCGCATTTCCCTTGTGTTTGGCTTGTCTTGGCCAGATGAGTCTAGATTCCTTCTTCTTCTAGGCTTTAGATGAAGTCTGGATTATACTCTTCCTCGACTTCGCTCTGATTGGATGAAGTCCTCGTCTCCCTGATTCTCGTCTGAGAGGGCGAAATTCAAAGACGCTTTCTCCTCGTCTCCCTGATTCTCGTCCGAGAGGACGGAAGTCAAAGACACTTTTCTTGTTCGTTCCAAGCCGTTCTGTCTGTACATTGACAGTGGCTTGGTTCTATTTCTTGGCGGTTCCCAGTCGTTACTTGTACACCGACAACGACTTGGTTCACTCTTGGCAGTTCCTAGTCGTTGCCTGTACACTAGTAGTGACTCAGTTCACTCTTGGTGGTTCCCAGCCGTTGCATGTACACCGACATCGACTTGGTTCACTCTTGGCGATTCCCAGTTGTTTCCTGCACACCAACAATGACTCGGTTCACTCTTGACGGTTCCCAACCATTGTTCGTACACTGATGACGACTCAGTTCACTCTTGGTGGTTCACAATCGTTGCCTGTACACCGGTAGTGACTCGGTTCACTCTTGGCGGTTCCCATCCGTTGCTTGTATACTGGCAGTGACTCGATTCACTCTTGGCAGTTCTCAACCGCTACCTGTACACCAGCAGCAACTCGGTTCACTCTTGGCGGTTCCCAATCGTTGCCTATACACCGGTAGCGATTTGGTTCACTCTTGGCAGTTCCCAGCCATTGCTTGTACACTAGCAGCGACTCGGTTCACTCTTTGCGGTTCTCAGCCTCTATCTGTACACCGACAGCGGCTAGGTTCTATTCTTTTTTCCCTTTTCTTGTCATATCTTCCTCCTAGATCCCTATCCAGACGAGTAGGATCTAGGTTGCCCTCTCTTTCGAGCCAGTATCCCAAACTACCCAAACGACGTCTATTAATTGTCGTTTCCTGCTGGCAAGTTTGTTTTGTCTGGCCAAGCTTCCTTCTTTCAGGCTAGTATCCCGAACTACTGGGGCAATACTCGTGGTGCCCGATGGATTCCCCACTCACCTTGTTGCTTCCCTTTTTTTGGGCTAGTAGCCCAAACTACCTGAATGACCTCCATAACTAGTCACTTTTCAGTCTGCAAGCACTGTGAGTCTTTTCCGGTGCCTTTTTTCGACAAGTGTGATAACCAGTCATGTCCTTTAGGAGCTGATTGGTCGTCAACTTGTCATCTTGCACTACATACATCATCCAGTAGTATACATCATTGTCTGCATGTGTCATTCATTCATCATGCATCATCATTCATCAGCACACATTATTCATCACCAGTCGCATTCACCTCAATATTCAATGTCAACATTCGTCATTAGTATTAGTTTCTGTGATTTCGGCTTCATTTTTAGCATTTTGGGTGGCAGGTCATGACTTTCGATACATTCACTGACTAAGTGGCTTACTATCACAGCTAACACTTTCTTGCGGCCTTGGGCGGGGTGTCTTTGTCAACATTGAGCGTCGGTCTCGTTTCCATTCGTTCCTTGATATTGCTTAGGGAGGGACATCTGTAGACATTCCAATTTTACAGGATTGTAGGTGGACTTCTCTGGAATAGACATTTGGTTGTTAGGCTCTCAATCACTTTTCCCCAAGACCAACTTGACATCTTAACCTAATTTCATCCACAAACGCTAGCCTAAACCCTGATAAAAACCCTAAACCTAGCAAACCCTAATCCAAAGTCCTAATCCAAAACCCTAAAACTAGCCTAAACCCTAATCCAAAACCCTAAAACTAGGCTAAACCCTAATCCAAAACCCTAAACCTAGCCAAAACCCTAAGCCTAGCCTAAACCCTAATCCAAAACCCCATACTTAGCCTAAACCCTAAACTTAAACAAACCCTAACCACTTCCTACTCCATCATAACAACTCATAACAACCTATAACCACCTAAACAAACCCTAACCATTTCCCACTCCATCATAACAACTCATAACAACCTATAACCACCTAAACAAACCCTAACCATTTCCCACTCCATCCTAACAACCTATTACCACCTAAATAAATCCTAACCACTTCCCACTCCATCATAACAACCTATAACAACCTCAACAAACTACCCAAACAACATAGTCATTGCAAGTCTATAAATACCCCCATTTGCAAGAGAATTAAGGAGGAAAAAAAGCTTGAAAAAAAGAGAGAAAGCTTGAGAGGAGAGAAACCAAGAGGAGATCACTCAAACTAGAGCAATCAAGCCAACCAGAGCAACAGAGGAGCTTCAGACCACTGACGAGGCTCGAAGGAGGGGCAGTTCAGAGCTCCGACAACTGTCTCCAGCGAGCTCCAGCGACCATAAGCGGCCCACACCTACTGCCAATTCATGTAAGCCACTGATCAAGCTCAATTCTCTTCCATTTCTTCCCCTGGATCTCCTCAACCTCCTTGGAGTTATTCTAGTGGAGAATGGGAGCTTTCTGGTCCGAATTTCAGAGTTTATGGGTCGTTGGACCCATTTTCTGGCGAGTGAGGTGGGGGCACGAAATCATTGAGTGATTTGTGTCCAGGGGTGTGTGGAGTAGATAGGCTTTCCTTCTTCATGCTTGTCCGCCACTCTGGACGCCACGACAACCCCTATGGTAGCCTCTGGAAGATGCTCGCCGGTCGTAGCCCTGTCGTCGCCGGAGATGACGATGCACAGTGGAATTCATCTGGGAAGCTCAGGTGACGTAGCTCTCTCCTGAGCATCGGAGAACCTTCCTCTCTACTCCCTCTGGACTCCAAAAGCATCAGAGCCCCACTCTGAGCCTCGATCGTGCTCCGCAGTCGACGTCACCGGAGACGATGGCGAGCTTGGTCGAGAAGGGAGTATGCGCTGCCAAGCTTGCTTCCAAGCGGTGGGGAACTTCCCTCTCCACATCGTCGAGCCTTTAGGAGCACTAGAACGCCGTTCCACCACCTCCAGTGGCTCTGTCTTCTCCGGGCCAATCGCCGGAATCGTGACGCGGTGAGGGTGGTGGGAGGAGGCATCCAGCCACTAGGCACTTGATAGGAGCCGATGGATCTCCTCCCCTCTCTTCCCTCTTGCTTCCCTCGCATTTGAATGCTAGATCACACGACGAGGAAGCCTTGGATGGCTTCCCTGACGGTCGTACCAGACAAGGTGTAGTCGCCGGCGACTGTTGATTGTTTTTAAAAACCTTCTTTTAAAAAATTTCTTTTCTTTTCTTTCTCTTGCATTTAAGTCCTTTATTTTGCATATCAGTCCCTACAATCATTTATAAATCATTTTAATAATGTTTTGTTTTGATAAATTTGCAGTGTGGTCCTTGTCTTTTTCTTCTACTAATTCTCAAGCTTTAAATTTTGACATAAACCCTCTGATTTAGTTTTCTTTTACCTTAAGTCCACTAATTTGCACATAAAACCTTGAACTTCACTAAAATTGCACTGAAAATATGATTTTCTGGAACATTTGCAAACCAAACCTTGGAAATTCATATTTTCATCCATGATTCCACTAATTTGCACATTTAACCCTGAATTTCTTCAAAATTACACTGAACACATGTTTTGCTGGCATATTTACAGATTGAACCATAGGAATCCTAATTTTACCAAAAAAGCACAGTTTTGCACATTTAACCCCCAACTTCCCTAAAATTGCATAAAAAATGTATTTTCTTTAACATTTTTGCTGATTTAACTTTGGAAACCTCAGTTTTTAACTAGTAACATATAATTTTTGCACAGATGCCCTTGGAAACTTACATATTTCACCCATGCTTTCATTTGTACATTTTGTTATCCTTTTTCATGCATATATTCCCATGCTTATTTGCTTGCATCATGCACCCATTTCAAACTTAGTTTTCGCATTATTTTTCGGATTCCTTCTGATTTTCATGATTTTGATTTGGATTTTCATTGCCTGAAGGCGTACATTAACAGGCTTGACAATGCTGACATGGACCCAAATGAGGATTATTTTCTCTCATTTGATTTTCTCGGATTTCTTAAGTTTCCGCTGTTTTGCATAACGCTTTACAAATATTTTCGATTTTCACGATTTTCCTCATCACCCAAGGGCGTACAGTAAAGTGGCATTTTCAATGCCTACATTGTTCCTCGGATTATTTTCCTTATCATTTCTCTTTTATTTATTTCTTCTCTTTGATTTGTCATGTTTTCGCATTCATCTTAGGCATGCGCATTAATAGTAAACAGGCATACCCACACTAGATCATTAGCAAGTAAGAAACCTAGAAAGACTGAATTCTTCGGGCATATAGGGGTGTCTAACACCTTCCCCATGCGTAACAAGAATCCTTGCCCTTTCTCTAGCCAGCAATGACTAAATGTTACATCCATTAGGCACGAAGCATACACGCATTCATTTGCATCATTTTCTTGCATCTTAGTTCTCCTCATCTTTTCATTAAAAGACTAGGTGGTGACTCCTTTTCCTTATCCTTTTCTTATCTTTCTTTGGTGTTTCTGAGTCTAGTCTCCTTCTTCGGATTCACCATCTTTGCCGTAACCATATCAGGACTCCTCGTGTATTTCCACGCACCATGGAGTCGTGTAGGGTTCCACCGGCGTGGTCACAATGGCCAAAGGGCTTCACCCACTCAGTAGGTTCCACAGTGGAGGGAGGTGGTTGCAAGGCAATGGCGGTATACCCTTGACCACAGTAGGCCAGGAAATTCCATCCTGAGCGATGGAGGCTCCACAAGGAGGAGGAGGGGGATGAGGGAGAGGCACTAGGGTCTCGCCCATCCGAAAGGCCACGGGCCTCATTGATGGTGGTGAACCCACCACTGGAGAAGAAGTAGATGCAACAAGGGACAACAACACCAACAACACTCAACCAAGAAGACGCAAATGAACTTGACAAAAAAATTATTCGAGACTAAATGAGGGGAGAATTACCTGGATGAAGGTTGGGTTGTCCCTTCTGACGTTGCTATTGGCGACAGCGTTCTTTGGATGTGGACACACTAGTGACGGAGGTGCGGTGGTTCTAGGGTTGCTAGAAGAGGCTGGCTGTGAATTAGGATTCTTGGATGTGGATTCTTTTGGGTTTCAAAAAAAAATGCCCCCTCCATCAGTCGACCATGACTTCCTATATATGTTAGTGGCATCCTCTAGTGCCGTCAATCCACTTCTCCAGAGGACGAGGAGCATTGGATGCATGCATGGGCTGGAGGGGCTGTTAGGGCTCGTCAAGAGATCGTGTGTGGATTTATGCCGATGGAGGAGGAATCAACGTCGGCAATCTCGATGGCTTCCGACAGCTGGGTCGTCGGGTGTCGAGGAGAAGAATGGGATGGTGGGCTGAATTATTTTGCCCACTTCTTAAGTTTTTGATTGAGGTAGGAGACTTGATGAAACAGTGAGGCTATGGGTGTGTGGGCTTTGAATGGGCTGTTGAGGTGAACTTAAATGGGCCTTAAGATTTTAAGGGGTTTAAATGGGTTTAGGTTTAATTTTAGAGTTTTGCTTTGGTGATTTAATTTAGGATTAGGTTTTTGATGATTTGTGATGTTAATTTGGGGTATTAGATTGATTTATTTGGATTTTATTATTTTAAGTTGATTAAGGCTTTTACTTGGTGGCTTAGATTTAATTAAATGGCTTTATTTAGTTTTAAATGGATTAGATTTGGTTTTAATGGGTTTAAATGGATTAAGGCTTTGGGTTCAGTTAATTTAAGTTTTGGATTTGATTAATTGAGGATTAATTCAAATTTTGATTTAATTGGTTTTGGACTTGATTTGATGAATGATTTAATTCAGGTTTTGATTTAATTGGTTTTTTGCTTGATTAGGTTTTGGTTAGGGTTTTTACTTAATTACCTTGAGTTTTTGATGGTCTAAATGGACTTTACTTGATTTTGGTTTGGATTAAATGTTTTAGCTTAGTTAATTTGAGTTTTAATAATTTAAGTGAGTTTCATTTTAATTTGGATTTTAATTATGGGTTTTTGCTTTGACAGGCTTAGATTGGGTCAGAGTGGACTTGTGCATGCCTAAATGAGCTTACATGGGCCTAAGTGGGTTTAGGTTGAGTTAGGGTTTTGGATTTGGTGGTTGCAACCATAGCATCTTTCCAGAGGAGTCTGCCATCAAGTGACTGCGAAATCGAGGTGTCTACAACCACCGCCAGCACACATCCTGCCTAGACGATCAGCCGACCATCGCCAACCAGCACTTCAATCTAGTCAGCTCACATTGGCACACACTTTAGTCCAGTCGACCACCGATGCAGACACTCCTTGCCCAACAGTCCTAGCCCACTACTGACACTCATAGGACTCACCGACGAACACCCAAGCAGTTGAACCTTTGGTATACCTTCGACGTACCTCCAACATACCTCCAACACACCCTTCGTTCCATCGACATTATAGCATCGATGGAACCAGTCGACCTGGCATCCACCACCAATGACAATCATTCAGATCACCAACAGTAAGGACCTAGACGGTAGTGGTCGTCCAACTAGAAGCAGGGTAGCACACTCAGGTAAAGGTGAGGAATCAAAGAGCAAATGTGCTGATGCATTTTGACAAGGAAAAAAGGAGCAAAATTAGGTAGAAAATGGAGAGGGAAGAGAGCAGTACCATCAAGCTTGTCATTCCATCCACCAACCGCCATCATGCAAGCCTTGACCGGCACCTTCCACCAGCACAAGCTCCAGCTGGCGCTTCTCTTCGTCGCCTCCTCTAGCTAAGCGCCTCCTTCACTAGCCATTGCCAAACCCTAGGCTTTCGCTTGAAAGGAGAGGGGAGAACTCAAGGTCTACCATCGGGTGATAAAGAATGAGGAGAAAGAGGAAAGGACGCAAGGTTTATGTTTGAAATAAGAACAAATTTTTTAAAGAAAATGCCCCTCCTTTATACAATGCATAATGAATGGAAAATGGATACAGCTTTAGAACCATGCCGATGTAGTGGATATAGCCACCAATAGGTGGGGCCCACCAAATCAAGATTTTCCAAAATCTTGGGCAGAATCTTGCATAGAGTCCAAGAAACTTGCATTAAGCCCTTGCATGAAAAGATTGTCTCAAAGCATACCTTTGATTGTAGAATTTGTTGCTATACCCACATAAACTGATAATGTTATAATAAAAGTCCATCAAAGTGGCAATATTGTAGATTAATCCTGTACATTTTGTGAAATTTACACTTAAGCCCCTGACTTTTGTAAAATTACAAAAATGCCTCTGTAATGGGACGAATTCTTCACTCAACCTTCTACACTAATCTAAGAATACACACTCAACATTTGACAAGGAAATATATCTTCCATGGTAGTTAGTGGCATAGTCAAGAAAATTACAGTTATACCCCTACCTTCCCACAGAATTGTGTACATGCTCCAAAATTTTACGGAACATAGCATAAAGCTCAGGACATCCTCTTCAATTACATGGGGTCATCCTCCAGCATCAAGTTAGATTGCTAGTGTTGTCCAAGCATTTGGAAGATGATAGTGCAAGGAAATTGCAATCATGTTCCTAATCTTTTGCAAAATTGCAAAATACCCCTTTTAGTACTCTACAAACCTGTAATCACATTTGGGACTACCAGCAAAGTTTAGCATCCCACTAACTAGGAGTCACCCTCAAGACAATGATGAATTTCAAGGCAACAAGCAAACCCTCGAATAGTTAACTCAACTTGAATGCAATGCCACGGAGGTGTCCTAATCTTAAAGGCGATGCAAATATCACAGACAACATTCAGTTGACAAGCACCCATCCTAGTCAATGGCAATAAAGCAATTACAATAGCAAAAAACTACATTCAGCCCCAGTAAATTTATGTATTCAATCACATCACCAGTAGCAGATAGTGCAGGAGTAGCAGACCTTCGACGGTTGGTGGCCTCACATCTAGGTATTACCATATCGCTTGACCTCTTTTTGACTTCACTTAGGTCAGACGAAGTCCTTGCTCTGTGAAGATCTCTATTCTAGATCATAGGAGTCCAATTTGCCCCTCTTTTCGACTTCGCTCAAGTCGAACAATGTCCTTGCTCTTTCTAGATCTCTATTCTGAACAGTAGGAGTCCAGTTTGCCCTCTTTTTAACTTCACTCTGGTCGAATGAAGTCTTGTCTCTATTTAGATCTCCGTACAGGATGGTCAGAGCCTAGTCTGCCTTTTTTCAACTTCACTCTAATCGAACAAAGTCCTTGCTCTTTCTAGATCTCCATTTTGGATGGTTAAAGTCCAGTTTGTCGACTTCACTCTGGTCAGATGAAGTCCTTGCTCTTTCTAGTTCTCCATTCCAAACAGTTGGTGTCCCGTTTGCCTTTCTTTAACTTTGCTTCAGTCGAACGAAGTCCTTGCTCCTTTTGGATCTCTGTTCCAGATGGTTGGAGTCCAGTTTGTCTTTTTTCAACTTCGCACTAGTTGGACGAAGTCCATGCTCTTTCTACATCTCTGTTCTAGAAGGTAGAAGTCTAGTTTGCCCTTTTTCGACTTCCCTCTAGTCGAACGAATTCTTGTCACTTTCTGGATCTCCATTCCAGACGGTTGGAGTCCAATTTACCTTTTTTTCTAATTTGTCTTTCTTCGATTTCACTTTACTCTGACGAAGTCTTTGCTTCTTCTAGCTCTCAGTTCCAGATGATTGGAGTCTAGTATGTTTTCACATTTCGTTTTGGACGGATGAAGTCCTTCCTTCTTTTAGATCTCTATTTCGGATGGTCGGAGTCTAGTTTGTTTCTATGTGACCTCACTTTGGGTAAACGAGGCCCCTTGTAGGCTGATATCCCCAACTACTCGGATGACATCTGTCAAATGTCCCCTTTTCCCTTGGTAAGTCCGATATCTTGCCATGCCCCCTCTCTTTCTTCACCTTAGGTTGATAACCTCAACTATCTAGTCTATATGTCCAACAACTTCTCATTATCATTTGCTTTCAGCATCCGCATTAACATTTAGACAGTTATCGCATTTTTACTCACTTCTCGGTAACAAGTCACGACTTTCGGTGCATCCTTCGAAACTGTGATTTGTCGCTAGTAACATTCCTTCACTCTCCCATGGACACGGGCGAGGTGTCTCGTCAACCTTGAGCATCAGTCTTGATTACTTTCGACCTTGCTTAGGGAGAGGTATCTGTAGACACCTCGGTTTTATAGGTAATTGTTAGCAGGTCACTCCAGAATGATGTGCAACAATAGCGGTGTGCTATGGTCATGGTGTACTCATTCACTTTCCCCCAAAGCCTAACAAACAATCCAAAACTACCCAAACCTTAAGATCCTCATTTACCACAATCCACAACTCCCATATGGTCCTTGAAGATTAAGGAGCATGCCTAGAATCTGGTAGGCCAGCCCATCACTGGGTCAAGCATGATTTTAGCGTGCAACTGTAGGGTGAGTCTTGCTAGTGGATATTTGAAGCATATGTTTCCAATGGAGGAAAATGACGCAATGAGCTAGCAAGCTACGTTGTTTTAGACTAATTCAGTTGGTAGGTTTTTGTGGGCATTACACATTTGGTTCCACCGAATTCTCCACTATTATTGGACCACACAGATCTAAGTGTGCTCCTCAATCCTAGAGGAACATCATACCACTATTCTAACACCTAATTACCATTCCAATCCCTTGATAATTCAAGGCGCAACCTTCAAACTCAAATCTATTACACATCAACAACCATTGTTGAGCTCTCCTTCTTATATAACAACCCCCACGTCCGGTGAAGAGAGCTCTCTAGTTTTGGCTCAAGCTTCCTAGACTCACCCTTTGCCTATAACTCTCAAGCACTCTCACACCCCAACACCCACAATTCCTAGATGACCTCACTGAATCCTAACCAAACATCACCACCCACTACAACCCTCCACACAGAATAGCTTGCACGTTCCCCATCTGAGCTCCACCCCATCATAGTCCACACACATCCTTGAGCACTTGTGAGCCTTCCCTTCGACCAGAGCGTTGTCTAGCCATCAATGATTTCATCATAGACCAATCGCCAGTAAGCCAATCTAGAGCAAGTTGCTTCAGGCCCTATCGAAGAAGCCCACGTCCGCATCCTATAGGTAAGCACTCTATTCACTCCAGTAATTCATTTCCTGTTCAAGCATTTTGTCTATGTTTGGGTTCCCACTGTTTTTCACAGGAACTCCGTTTTTATCGACCGTTGCATTATATGCATTGACGATGTTGCTTGTGGTTTCAAGTGAGGCCCTTGGTCGTTGATCCTGAACCTTGCACATCACCACATTCCTCTCATCCACCCACCATGATGAGGACCTGCTGTTATACAGCTCTCAGTCTGACTAGCCGTCTCTTCCATGATGGATGAGTGTCGTGTCCATTGAGTGGGGCACGGATGATTCATATTTTGGTTTTATTGATCTGCATTGCATTTTTTAGTCTGCTCAGATCATTTCACTATCTCCATCGCATCACCAGCCTCAGACGATGCTCACTGGCCCATGTCGTGGCCGAAGAACGCATTTCAAGCCGATCGAAGGTGAGTGATGTAGGTAGAGTGAGCCAGAGCACCTCATCATGTTTCATTTGATCTCTTCTACTCCTGACGTTGTATTCATGCTTAGTCGACGTTTATTTGATTCATATTGTCTTTTTAACATGGCTCATTTAGCGATAAAATTTCTGTCTTTGAACTACGAAACGATAAGCGCAACTTCTAAGTAGATCAATGTAGCTCGATCTCCCAATAGGATGATGCTATGCTCTCATCTGACGTAAATAGTCAACAAAGAAATCTAGGTTCAAACAATTTACAGAGCATTCCTTGATCTTTCTGTTTGATTCTTCTTTGGATTTCTCACTACTAATTTGACTCTTCTACATGTTTTATTGCATCATGGCATGGCATCTAGCATATCACCCCAAAAACATACATTATTTGGCATTCTTTGCTTACATTGACCACATTTGCGAGCATACTTAGTCAAGAAAGAACAATTTCCGAGCATATGGGGGTGTCTAACATCTTCCTCATATGTAATTGGAGTTACTACCTTTCTTTGGTACATAATGACCAAACTATAGCATCCATTTGGCATGGACTCCTGCATTTGCATATTTCGCATTGTTTTATAGCATTTATTCTTGTTTTGGTTTTCCTCGTCTACCGAATTTAATAAACTAGGTGACGACTCCATTTTATTTCCTTATCCTCTGATTTCACTTTATTTTGAGTGTTTTTGAGTCGAACTTCCCATCTCGAATTTACTTCTTTGTCGTGACCTTATCGGTTCGTAAGTCCAATTTATCATACCTAACCCTGCGAGTCAGCTCCACTAGCATGGTCACGAAGCAAACTCTGGTGACAGTGATGGTGATCTCCAATGATGATAGTGGTGGATTGTAGCAACGATGGTCTTCAATAGTTGTGAACTCCAACGACGACGTTGACAAATTCTAATGGTGGAGGATTCAGATGGAGGCAAATTCAAGTGATGACAATGGTGGCCGACTTCAATAGTAGCGATAGTCGTTTGAGGATAATCTAGTCTTTTAATTAACTTATAAATACCTATTAGATATATAAACCAAACAAATTTTTCTTTACATCCATAAAATATTCAAATAATATGGCTTAACAAAAAGTTAATTTTTTCTAATAAGTTACCTAGAAAAAAATATTTTCCAACACAACCTAAATCCACAGAGAATGTGAAAGGTTTCTGTGGATTTTGTTGAGAGATTGAACCCCATGATGGATTAAAGGTGCTTTTTTATTGTTGGGACATTGACCCCCCATGATGGATTAAAGGTGCTTTTGTAATTCCCAGCACTGGGGTTATCTACCAACTTCTTAGCTCTATGCCTTCCTTTTCACGTAATGGCAACGTTAAGCCAAGAAGCGAAGTGGGGCATCTCATGCTGCGCATAGTTTTGAATCACTTTTAAATTACAAGGAAAATTGACAAGAAATTTGAGTTGTTCACTTGCCACGCAGTGTTTAATAATGTTGGCTCAGACGTTTCTAGGATCTTTATTAACTGGCAAGACATGAGTATACCATTTGAACCGAGAGAATTATGTTTGCCAACGAAGAATCTAATCTTCTACATGGCCCTACTTGGGTTCACTCAAATCTTATACATGTCCCTAATTGGGTTCACGTATTTCGTTTGAAAAAGAAAAAAAAAAACCCAAGCTTCCGTTTGGTTACAATCTTGAGTAAAATCATTAGCCAAATTGACTACAAAGACAGACAATGATTCATTGTCACAGTGATTGGAAAAACTTTAAACTCACCATAGGTCTTAAATTTGAATCCTAAGACATTCACCTCTTACTATCTCAATCGTTAACAAAAAAAAAAAAAAAATTGACTACAAAGGCCACTTTGGTATACATAACTTGATTTGTATGAATGCTTGAATTTGATAGCTAAAACCTTACTAAATTCCTTTCATGGGAGAAAAGAAGAACTTGACCTCACTTCAAGCCAAGTCATCGCATCAACAATTCATATAGAAATTGAATGAAAAGCACTTAAATGGGATCTACTAGGATTTGTACCTGTAGATTATGATGATCCCAGACGAACATTGACAGCATGGAAATAATGATAATAATAATTATTATAAACCACCCGTGTGAAGAGTTGAGAATTTAAGTGGATCCCATTGTACAGACGGCCACTGTCGGCTAGCAATTTTCACGAGGAACCCGTGGGACGGTGGGAGGCAATTTCGTTAAGCAAAATAAAGGAAGTGGACCTGCCCCTCTGCCCGTACGTTGGATGCTTGCTTCACTCGCCGAGCCTGACCCTTTCATCTGCAACGCACGGGTGGCAGTCACATGTGCTGCAGGACAAACTGACTACATTGACAAAGTGAAAGGAATGGTTAATAATGTTAACTACTTTGTACTACAATTATATTTCAAAATATCAAATTTGTGAGAGAAAATTATATGTGTGACCATGTCGGAAATGGCTCTTCGCACGAATGGAAATGCACAAGAATCTGATATTGACCACGGTGAAGATGGTGAATCCGAAAAAGAATACACGACTCTAAAATATCGAAGGAAAACAACAAAAATAGAAAGATAAGGACAAAAAATACAGAATCGCCACTTAATCTTTTAAAATCAGAAAGATAAGAAAAACTAGATACATAAAAATGCAAGGAAAATAATGCAAAAATAAATGTAAATGTATGTATGAATGTATGTACATGTTCCGTGCCTAACGAATGCAATATATTGGTCATTGTAGGCCAAAGAAAGGGATAAGGACTCCTGTTACACATAGTAAAGGTATTAGGCACCTCCAAATGTCCGAGAAATCGGTCTTTCTTGACTAATCACACGCTTATGTGTCGCCAACGCAAATGTGTGCTTGCTTAGAGAATTTTGCCGATGCGTTCTTTTTGAATTTCACCAACAAGTGGCTACCAAAGTGGGGTGACTACAAATGCCCCTTCTTGAGCAAGGTTGAGGAACAGATGGAACCGAGGTCGATGTTCAGGGTTGATAAAAGGCATACCACTTGACAACCTGCGATAGGGTGGTGTTTACTGTTCGCGCTGAGTCATTCATTTGGTGGATATACCGAATGTCATGATCGGTTGTTGAAATGCAAATGTGGATGTTAAAGCAATGCTAAAAACACAATGTTGGCATGTGAAAACAAGTACAAAAATGATGCTGAAAACACGAATGCTGATAAGAAAAGAATGCTAAAGTGCAAAGGCTAATGCGAAAACGAAGTTGGGGTGCAAATGCTAGTGCTAATGACGCATGCTAGTGCAAAAACACTATTGGAATGCAAATGCAGGTGTTGCGTGCTGATGCGTGTGAATGGTGTGTACTAATGTAACATCAGGGCCAGATTATCCATTTGTATTTAATAAACCATGTATTATTTGTAATATGTGTTTAATGGTTTATTAATGGATAATCTGTTGTTTCTTGGTTGTGTGTGGTTATGGGTGGTTTTCTGTGCATCTGGTTGTGATCTGGGACTAATTTGGAGTCCGGTTGGAAGATGCACAGCAGTCTCGGTTTGCGTGCCATTTCTTTCTCTTTTCTTTTCTTTTCTTTTTCTCTTTCTCCACGCGAACCCGTCTTCCGCCCCACTTCCCCTGTCTTCTTCTTCTTCTTCCTCTTCTCCCATGACGCAGCGGACGGTAGCCTGTGCCTCCCCATCTCGTCCGACGGGATGGATGGCCGACGTCA
>JAMKQA010104145.1:0-15885 GCA_024699735.1 Posidonia australis | reverse complement strand
GGTTTTGGGTGGATTTTAGCTGGATTAAGTGTTTTATTTATTTTTCAGTGAATTTTAATGCGTTTTAGTGTTTTATTAGGTCATGTGGGCTAGTGTGATCCTAATTGGGCTTGTGTGAGCTAGGGTTTTGGTGGTTGCGACCAGAGCATCAACCGGAGGAGCCTGTTGCCAAATGAGCTCAAAGTTGGGGTGTCTACACTTACATTCTAGAAAAACAAGTTTATAACTTAGAAGACTTCTACATAAATAATAATTTGTATTTCAGGAAGAAGTAATTTGAAAATAGATCATGTTACTTCACATTAATGAAGTGCAATTCGTGAAAATGCAATGAAGTTTACATATTTTCAATAAAAAACTTACAAATGAGAAGAAATAGTTTACAAACTAGATGAATTTAATTGACATTACTAAATAGTTTCCTTTTCTTCGAATAAAAGTTTATATATGTCATCAAAGTAATCTGTGTTTTCAATATACAAAACTTACATTCTGGAGAAACAAATTCATAAGCTAGAAGACTTCACCCTAAACAACAATCTGTATTTTAGGAAGAAGTAATTTAGAAAATAGATCATGTTACTTTGCATTCATGGAGTGCAATTTGTGAAAATGCAATGAAGTTTACATATTTTCAATAAGAAACTTACAAATGAGAATAAATAGTTTACAAACTAAATAAATTAATTTACAATACTAGATAGTTTGCCATTTTTTGAATAATAATTTATATATGTCAACAAAAAAGTAGGTCTTTTCAATTTACAAAATTTACATTCTGGAGAAACAAGTTTATAACTTAAAAGACTTTTTCCTAAACAATAATTGGTATTTCAAAAAGTATTTTGGAAAATAGATCATGTCACTTTGCATTAATGAAGTGCAATCCGTGAAAATGCAATGAAGTTTACATATTTTTAATAAGAAACTTACAAATGAGAAAAAATAATTTACAAACTAGATAAATTTAATTTACATTACTATATAGTTTGTTTTAAAAAAAAATAAGAATTTATATATGTCAACAAAGAAGTAGGTGTTTTCAATATACAACCTTACATTCTGGAGAAACAAGTTTATAACTTAAAAAACTTCTTCCTAAATAATAATTTGTATTTCAGGAAGAAGTAATTTGAAAAATAGATCATGTCACTTTGCATTAATGGAGTGCAATTCCTGAAAAAGCAATGAATTTTATATATTTTCAATAAGAAACTTACAAATGAGAAGAAATAATTTCATTGCCAACTCTTTGTCCTACCATGTCTTGTGATATAAAATCCTAACACTATATTCATTGGTTATGTTTTTCTTTAAATCACTAGTTCTATATAGAAAACAACTTTTCAACTAACTTCCAACAATACCAGCCACCAAAATTTTTGATGCTTTAGGATGATCCATTATAGCAATATACCCACCACAACCATATTTCTAGTAAAATTTCTTGATTTCAAATGTCTCACGCATTGAAACTTGTACATCATGAATATTCCACAAGCAATTTTCCTTGACACATTTAATAGTAATTTGTTTATGTTCATTTCTTAAAAACTTGTAATAGAAACACCAAATAATTGCATTTCTACAAAGGGCATGGCAAAAAACTATTATATCAAGGAATTTTTACCTAATGTCAGTTAGTTTGTTTACCCAAAGATCAATCATTTTTTTCTTTTTTCCTTTGGTCAACTACCTTCAACATATATACAATCTTCACTAACCATATCATCTTCTTTTTTCAAAGTAGCTGCTTGAGAAGGGTGTGAGATTCTTTCTGTTGAGTTATTCAAATTTGTTGTATCTTCCACATAAACTTCCAAACTAAATAGTATATGTTCAAATGCCATGTTAATTATATATTAAACATCCAAATTGAAAAGTAAAGGAATTCTACATTTCCCCTCATTAGGAATTAAATAAACCAAGCGAAATGTGTCTCAAGACAATATTTACCAATTTAAACAAACAAAATCAACTAAAGTCTCTAAACTTGTATTTTTGCTCATATAAGTCATTCTATTTAGACCTGTCAATTTCTGACATGACACGATAACACGACACGAACACAACATGATATAACTGTATTTGGGTTTATCCTTATCATGTTTCATGTACTTATCATGTCTATCCAGTAGTCACGATTATTAAACGGGTCGTTTTCGTGTCTAAGGAAAAAAAACCTGATAAGTACACAATAAGTACACGTTACCTAATCATGTATATAGATTATAACTTTCATTATTTTGAATAATGAATGTTTATGATATGTT
Source organism: Posidonia australis (assembly GCA_024699735.1). Taxonomy (NCBI): domain Eukaryota; kingdom Viridiplantae; phylum Streptophyta; class Magnoliopsida; order Alismatales; family Posidoniaceae; genus Posidonia; species Posidonia australis. Next base: position 13,612 of record JAMKQA010104145.1, on the reverse strand, counting down.
ATAGAATTATGATATTAACATATGGAACAATGGAACTTGTGAAATATTGTTGAATGATTAGTTTCATGATTTATTGATTTACCTTTGATTTTTCTACGTGTATAAAACGTGTAAAATGTTAAACGTATACTAATCGTGTAATCTTGTATTAAACGTGTAACCATGTAATAAACGTGTACTCGTGTCAATCGGATCGTTATCGTGTCAAAACAACACGATTCACTTAAATGTGTACTTAACTGATCATGTCATGTATACACGCTAATAGACAATTCGTGTTTGGGTTTAGTATTCGGTACACGATAATTAAATGGGTCGTGTTTGGGTTTAACATATATGTATAGTATACACGTTTATACCAACTTTGAAATATTTTTCTTCATATTAATACCTACTATAATAAGAAACTTCACAGAGTAAGTTAATTTATAAAACAGAGTTACAAATTTTATAAAATAATTGATAACAATCTACACTAAAGAGAGTTATAATTATGTTGTAAAATTTATAGATTACATTTGTAATTGTTCAAAAATCCACAAAATCCACCAAAAATTCATCACCACATCATAAGAATCCAATGTTGGTACCAATGTTCATTATCCTCTAAAAAAAACTCAAGATCCTCAAATAATCTAAAGGAGAACCCATTTACGTACCCATTAAATATGAGAGAAGAAGCCATGAGAAGAACCTATTTTGTAAAGAAGAAGAACAATATTGGTACAAATGTTCATTATCTTATAAAGAAAAGAATTCAAAACCTTCAAATAAACTAAAAGAGAACCTATTTTAGTACCCATTGAGTCAGGAGAAGAAGTCATGAGAAGAACCTATATTGTAAAGAAGAAGAACAATGCTGGTACTAACGTTGAATATGCTCTAAAACAAAGAACTCAAAATCCTAAAATAACCAATAAAAAAACCCATTTGAGCATCCATTGAGTAAAAAAGAAGAACCCATGAGAAACCCATTAAAAGAATCATTTTTGGAGACCCTCATGACAAAGGGAAAAAAAAAATGAAGTGGAGAAAAAACTTATCGATTATGGATGCAGAAGAAATTTAGGTCTAATCGTGTAGAAGAAAGTGAAAGGTGAGGGGACTTCTCGGTTGAGATGCTTGACTTTTTCATCTAACTTGACCCAAATCTTGACATAAATGGAGAAGATGTAAAAAGAGGAACAGTAAAGATAGGTCTACAAGAAGGAAAGGAATGTAGTGGAAAAAAAGTGATAAAAGTATAAAATGAAAGAGAAAATCATGGTAAAAGTAGAAGAAGATAACATAAGTTTGGCTAATCAGTGTCCCTGTTGCTAAAGTGTACTCAAAAATATGTATTTCACATAATTTTCCCAAAAAAAAGAGTCATGTGAGTTTTTTAGATGTTTTTTTTTTCACAAAACAAATATTATTTCTTACTACGTCATCATTTTTTCAAATAATTGATCCTCAATTATCTATGAAAAAAACCAACCATACATCATTTTTAACTATCAACATCATTTCACAGTGTGTGCGTTATATCACTTGATGGTAGTTTATCATAATCAAATATTTAAGTATAATATATATCAATTACCGTTTATCTCAAAAAAACATCATTTCACAGTGAAGTGAATGATTGGTATAATACACGTCCAAACAGAAACACAACCAATCGTATATCCGTATACCGTCACACCCTACGCTCGGTATCCACTCCCATGAATTTGCACTTCCACGCTCCTCAACGTCGCGCCGTTCTTCCTCCCCCTCCCCCTCCCCCTTGCCTTACCAATTGAAGCAGAGAAGAAAGAGGAAGAAGGGTTTCTCAAGACAACATCAGACAACTTCAGAGATGAAGCTGAAGCAATTGGAAGGCCTTCTCGGGGATCTTGACCAGTTCCCCCACCCAAAGGTATCATCAAGACAACGTCTTTCTCTTCTTCGCATGTTTCGCTCAACAAAGATTTGTTTTTTTTTTTAATTTTCTCTTTCTTGCAGGTGGAGCTTGAGCAGTATCCTACCGGCCCACACATCGCCTCCAGATTGGTTTACACGGTAATCCGTTGCTCCATCTCCATGCTTTGAATATAGTTGGAAGTTGCATAGTTGTTGTCTGGTTCGAACATGGTTGATGTTTTGAACATTGATGATGGTTTTTTTCAAATTCTAGGCTGAGAATACATTTGAGGATATATCTGGCAAGATCGTGGCGGACTTTGGGTGTGGGTGCGGTACGCTTGGCATAGCAAGTGCTCTTTTAGGGGCAGAGTGAGTATTGTCTATACTTTCAAAAGAGGAGGTTTGTTTTTTTGTTAATCATGAGGCTAAAAGTCGCCTTTTTTTGGTGTGTCGCGGGGGGTGTGTCTTTAGACATGTAATTGGAATCGACATTGACTCTCAATCTCTTGAGATTGCCGCGACAAATGCTGCAGATCTGGAGGTAATTGTAGTTCTCTAGCTTTCCATGATACATTGCTCAGTCATGTCGTAGTTTATGGCAGTAGTAGTTTTTTTTTTTCCTTCTTTTACTTGGCTTCTTGGAACGAAAAGTAAACTAAGTTTGTAAATGAGCAACGCATTCTTCGCCAGCCAAGACTTTTCTTGTTCTTATCGTAATTGCAAAACTTTTCTCATGATGAGCGTGTCTTATTATGCGCCAAATTTAGTAGATTTTAAATAAAATGATTCCAACACCTAGGCAGCTGAAATTCAATCACACAGCCTCCTTGAGGAGGGTGCTAATTCTGTTGATGAACAAGTTTGCAATGGGAGTTACTGATATCGCATTTTAAGTTTTGTGCAGCATTGAAAGGAACAGATGTACCTGATATTTCTCTATTCAATTTGGCTAGGTTGATATGGATCTCACATGGTGTGACATCAAGGGACTAGGCTGGAGAGGTAACCTTTTGTCTTTGTCCACAGTCATAAATATCTCAGTCACGATGCACATCTTATCGTATTCTTCTATACATTTGCTTTTATTCTATTTAAAAAGAGGAATATAAACAATCTTGATTCGTTTGGAATTGCTTCTTCTTTTCATACTTCTCTAAAATCCATGCTTTCTAGGGAATCTAGAAAACAAGCTTTTTTACACTACAAGGTGGAGAATCAATTATGACTAAGGTGGGAATGAAAATTCATAAAGCCCTTGTTTGGAAATATTTTGAGGTTGAATTGATTTTGAGGGAAGTAGAGAATTCCAACCATTTTTTCGAAGAAAACTGATAGTTAAAATAAGTTCTTTATTCATGGTGATGATTTGTCAATGTTAGATGAGTTTTATACAACTCTCATGGAGCAATACCATGATTTTTGTTCTGAATTGTTTAAATGGTAAGACACTGAAAATTTGGGGAAGGACACTGCTAAAGAGTACTGAGTTATAAGTTGAATTTTTTTCTTCTTTTCCTATGTAAGCTTTTCTCTGTTGTATTCCTTTACACGTTGGACATTAGAAATTAGGAGGGAATTCGTCTACTGGTTCCTTAGTATCTTTTAAGTATAAAAAGAGCATTAGCATTTCCATACTAATATTTTTACTTTTGCATGCAAAAGACGTAATTTTTCTTTTACCATCTTCACTTCTGGCATCACAAGACAGTGGACCATTGAGACATAACATAGTTCCTTTTAATCTATTCCTTTATCCGTATCGATGTGTGGTGCAAGTCGTGTAAAGTATAATTGCTGGTGAAAATGTCAATTTTTATTCCTTAATAATATGGGTTACATCCTTCCTTTTTTCTTGAAAAATTTTTTTTTTTAAAGCAAAAGGCTATCTATATGTCTACTCAACTAATAAGGTCATTAGTGGTCTCACAATATGGGTTGAGCTAGAAATCCATAAACCAAAAAAGACTGACAACCCAAAAGGAATGCCAGTTAATATCGCATGCCCAAAAGGAATGCCAGTCTGTACCGCATGTGGAAGTAAAATAAACTATTGCCACTTTCAGAGGTATACTATTGCAGATGCTTATGAATATAAGCACTTGATTGTGTTTCGAGATGTACGGTCACATGAAACTGACACTCATCATTGGTTTTCACATTTCTTACCTGTTTTTTCATTATTAGGAATCCTCTCTTTATCAAGCACAGTGTTCTTGTGTAGGTCAGTTAGTTGACACTGTTGTGATGAATCCTCCATTCGGTACTCGAAAAAAAGGAGCTGACATGGATTTTCTATCCATGGCTTTGAAGGTTGTACCTTTTCAATTTGGTGTTGGTTATCAACACCTGATGCCTTTGCTTTGTAAATTCTCATACTTATTGGTTCTTGATTATCATCAGGTTGCATCTCAAGCTGTCTATTCACTGCATAAGACCGCAACAAGAGAGGCAAGGTTTTTTGTTATTTGACTCTTGAATTCATATTTTGTCATCATTAGTGGGTAGGAGTATACATACTGTTTGTTGATAACACATTATGCACCTCTCTATTCTATGGCTTTTTTCCCCTTGCTTCATGTACATTTGAAGGTCTTAACGGGAAGACTTTAAGATTTCACAAGAACAGTTTTGACTGCATGTTTTACCGTGAAAAATATTGCAATTACTTAATCTCTGAGATAGCTAAGCTATGATAAATCATGGACAAATAAAAAATTTAGGCATCACGGACATAGAGTTGATTCACCTACAACTAAAAGCAGTATTGATGATCTTGAAAATGATCGTGTTTTTAACATTTGGTAGTATTATTTTCAAGTCCAGTTGAATGAAGTGTTTTTAAAGTTATCAATTATTATGCTAATGTGGTATATCTATGTATCGATAACCATTGTTGCAATTTTTAAACAGATGTATTCATATGCAGATGAGAAAACAATTTCTTGTTTTTAGTAGAAATATGATATAAAATGTGGATTCAATGGTAGTGCAGAACCATAGTCTTTGTTATAAAGATGTACAATGATACTTGGATAACAAAAAATGCTCTTTTTTTCTACCCAACAAGACAGTCAACAACTATCCTTTAGAGGGTGAAGGTAAACAAAGAGTATCATCTCAGCTTACCAAAATAGCCAACTTAGCCCCAAAATGATGGTTTATGTTTGAATTTATAAAGAGACTGCTCGTGCTTAAACACTTGGAAGTTGGAACTGACAAATGATTTCCTATATCCTTTGCTTGTCAAAATTGGTGTTGACAGAGTTCCAAGCCTGAGTCTGGCATTCATGCACCTCTTAGTGGCATAATCGGGAAAACAAATTATGGAAAAGGCTAATTCCTCATTTATACTGAATGATTCTTTTTATTCGAGATCAAGAATCAGGAGTGATATTTTTATGGGAATATTAATTAGGTAAACTGATAATTTAAACCAAGAAGACTGCTTTATTGAGAAAGAAGTGTATTGTTAGATATTGTTACAAATTTCCAATCTTTTTGGGAAAATGAATGTTAAAGAGAATACTAGGCTTCTTCATATGTTTTTTGCTGCTAAAAATAAGATGTTCATAACATTAAAATGATAGAACAGCTTATGCAAGGATATTTGAAGTTTGACAAGAAAATCGTATTCATCGAGACTCTGATACTTTTATCCTAAATATTGCAGGAAGCAGCAACAATGTGGTTTTCTTCATTTCCTGTGCTGTCCTATAGGATGCTTTCAGTTTTTTTTTTTTTTTGCAATCAGCATTTATTTCTCAGATCTTATTGCTTACAAATGTTACCTTTTGCTGTTCTATTCTCACCACTCTTTTGCACTTCAACAGCATATTAAAAAAACGGCATTGCGGAATTTCGATGTAAAAGCTGCTGAGGTTTTATGTGAGGTACTTCCTAGCTACTTCTTGTGTTCAATGTTTGCTCTTCTTTCTTTCATTGCTGTCTGTAGCTACAACTTGCTGTCCATGGGTACAAATTGTCATAATAACTATTTAGACCAAGTTGTGGTTAACACTTTTTACTACTTGAGCATACCTGTTGTTTTTATTTTTGCATATTCTTAAACTTCAAATTACCTATGTGATTTGTACCTTTTTTAGATAAGGCATACATAACTTGTTATTTCTCAGCATATTTAGGCATAGCATATGGCTAAATGATTACAGAGAAATTTCTGAGACATGATTGATTTAACCACGTCCTAATCATGACACTTCTTTTGTTCTTAGCTGCGGTTTGACATCCCACAGCTACACAAATTTCATAAAAAGAAAGAGGTTGACATTGCAGTGGATCTTTGGCGATTTGCCCTGTAGTTTTCAAGTGTAAAATTATTGATGTAAGAGTAGAGAAAGAAGTGAGATTTGTTACTGAATATTTATTAGAAATTGAAATGCACAGATGTAAGGGAACAGATTTATTTTCTGAAATTGTCTCCTGTTAAAAGATCTAGCTCCTTTTTTAAAAGTTTTGCATGCATTGAGACTCAAATCGGCAACCCGTCCGTTGGGGTACTAGTCACCCACCATATGAGTGATACTTTGTTCATAAGAATGTTGCAACTTCCTGCACTTGTTTTCTGAGATTCTCACATGTTGGAAACAAGTTCTCGTGCACAAGCATTTGTTCTTTTTCTTTCCATACAACTCCACAGGCCGGGGAATTGCTAAAAAAAAGCCAACATAAATTTTTCGTTGGAAGAAATCGTCCACTTCATGATCTCAGGTCCAACTTCAGACGATCATGTTGGACACTTTGGCTTGTGGCAAACCTAGGTGAATCATTTATAATGGTTAGTGGGATATTGTTCTATTTTTTTTCAGCAGTGCTGAGTAGCAAGAATCTGAAGTCTTCCGCAAACGATTGTAAAGACTAGATCAGGAGTCCAATAGATTGTCATCATGTAGCGTTTATCCACGTGTGTTTTAATGTACCAACAGAATTGGAATTTTTCTTTCATTTCCTCTTTCAACTCTCTTCCATGTCCTTTAGTAAACATATTTCTATCCACGTGTCTATATTTTTTTGATCCATCACTGGACATGCAAAAACTTTGGTGTGGAGATGAAGTTTAATCACCAATCCTGTTCACCTCACTCGAATTCTGCTATCAACAACAAATTTTTAACCAAAGTTTACCAATATGAATAGATCAACAAAATAAACCTAAAGAAAATACAACACTTACAATCCCAAATTTTCTACAAGATGATGATTCCAAAATGTGATCAGATGAGTTAAAAAGACGGTAAAAGAACATTACATATTCATTATTATTGCTCAAGGAAGAATGTTACCCAAAACTAGGATCCAATCCCTCTCCAAGTGAAAAAAAAAAAACTTTACTCACCCAAAGTAAACCTTACAAACCTCCTAACTCTAATGTTCTCTCCAAGAGCAGCAACTGTTTGCTTCACCAAATCCTTAACCATCAAACTGTCATCTTTGATGAATGGTTGCTCCAAAAGTGCAAGTTCTCCAAGTCTCTTCGACACCCTTCCCTCTACTATTTTCTCCCTTATATTCTCGGGCTTCGACTGCAAATCCTCTCTCTGCATCTCCATCTCCTTCTCCTTGCTCAAGACACTCTCAGGGATCTCTTCCATTGAGACAAACTCCACTTGTGGGCAAGCAACCACTTGCATTGCGAGATCGTCGACCAATTGTTTGAATCTCTCATTCCGTGCAACAAAGTCTGTCTCGCTGTTTACTTCAACGAGGACTCCAATGCGATTGTCATGGATGTAGGTGGCAATCCGGCCTTCAGCGGCTAATCGTGAGGATTTCTTGTCTGCAGAAGACAGACCCTTCTTTCTAAGGTACTCTTGGGCCTTTTCGAGGTCACCACCACTTTCTGTAAGAGCTTTCTTGCAGTCCATCATGCCAGCTCCTGTTTCCTCTCGGAGTTCCTTGACTAGAGTGGCTGAAACAGCAACTACTGGTGGCCTGTAGAGAGCATCATGAGCTTTGATAGGTTTTTCTCGTCATAATCGACATGGTCATACATGTAACTCTGTAAGATTAGAAGTATCCTATTCCAAAGTAGCATCAGTTGAACTAATAGAATATTTATATTGTATCCATCGTTGTTTTCTATTAGATAATTTACAAAGTAAACAAAAATGGTGTTGTTCTTATTAATTGAAGTACGACAATCACAAATTGGCTTAGCAGTGCACCAGCCTAAATTGTCTAACAAGTTACTCGTAAAAATTGATGATCACATGATGCAGTATTCAATTCTTCTCTACGAACAAATATTCAGATATGGACACTAAGTAAAACTATAAAACTTAAATGAAGTACCTCAGATTTTAGTTGTAAAAACAGTTCAATTTATAGTGGTCTGACTTTACAGAACTAATTGTCATGATAAGTTTATAAAGAGAACTTACTTTTCAATAGGTTCTCCAGATTCACTTGGTTGATCTTTGGGCACTGCAGGAGGTTCCTTTGCTGCAGTTTGTGCAGCAACTTCAGCAGCAAAATCCGGGCTTTTCTTCTGAAGGCCCTCTCCAAGATTGTATCGGACAAACCTTTTCACTTTAATATTCTCCCCAATTGTCGCAATTGTCTGTTTTACAAAATCTTTGACAACCATTTTATCATTTTTAATATATGATTGCTCAAGCAATGCAAATTCTTCAAGTCTCTTCCTGATCCGACCATCTACAATTTTGGATTGTATCTGCTCTGGCTTTGTAAGGAGGTCTTCCTTCTGCATCTCAAGCTCTCTCTCCTTGGTCACAATTTCTTCTGGGACATCTTCTGTAACCAAGTACTGTACTTGAGGGCAAGCAGCCACTTGCATTGCGAGGTCATCCACCAACTCCTTGAAAATATCTCCTCGGGAAACAAAATCAGTTTCACAGTTCACTTCAATAAGGACTCCTATTCTATTGTCATGTATGTAGGACCCAATTCTCCCTTCTGCAGTTGCTCTACTAGCTTTTTTATCAGCACCAGCTAATCCTTTTTTTCTGAGAAACTCCTGAGCTTTGTCGATGTCACCTCCCGTTTCTGCAAGAGCCTTCTTGCAGTCCATCATTCCTGCTCCTGTCTCTTCCCTCAGCCGCTTTACAAGAGCAGGAGATATAGAGGCTGCACTCAAAGACATGACAGAGTTAATGTTTATTTTGAATAGTATGATATTGCCATGCAAGTATGATACCAATGCAGAACCAAAATCAAACAACTAATTGTTCCAAGGTGTAAAATCTCATAAGAGCTGCTATTCCAAGAACATAAAACCTGAGTTCTTATCTAAACTTTCATTTGAAAGGCTTCTTTTTCGGGTTTATAATTATGATAGAAACGTTTGTATAATATACATTATAAAAAGCTTAGTGGTCCTGGAGCACCCCCCCATGTAAAAAGAAAGGAAATGAGCAACAAATGTACGCCAAATTTAGTATGGAACCAACTTAGTCTACATATTTAGTGGGTTGCTTACAAGCACATATTTAGTATGGAACCAACTTAGTCTACATATTTAGTGGGTTGCTTACAAGCACATATTTAGTATGGAACCAACTTAGTCTACATATTTTAAAACCTTCTTCAGACTTTTATGAAGATCAATATCGCTAAAGATAGAAAGACCTGTAGCAGAGTTTTCTTGGACAGGAGCACTTTGCACATTTGAGGCAGCATCATCTGTCACTCCCATGTCTGGAGACTCGGATGCTATCACATCTGCAGGAGCTTCATTCTCCACATTTTCATCAACTAAACTACTGTCAGCTTGACTTGTTACAGCCTCTTCAGAAACCACATCCTCCACACTTGCCTCAACTCCAGAGATGATTTCAACTGAATTATCTGCAGTAAGTGTTGCATCTGCAACAGAATCTGCAGCAGATATTCCTTCAGAAATCAAACTTCCATCACTTGCCTCAACTTCATGTGCAATCTCAGTTGCAGGAGCAATTTCATTCTCTACATTTGTTTCAGAAGTGGCATCCAAAGTCAAGTTTGTAAGAGAACTAGCACTATCATCATCCAAGACAGTGTCTGCTGGTGTATCAGCTTCCTCAACTTCAATTGCAACAGATGCCTCAGGAGCAAAGGAATCACTAGAAGAGTCTGTTTCCTGTGAAATCAAAGAACCTGAGTTCATGTCATCATTTTGGTCATCCTTGGCCAATTGGGTTGAAAAGTCAGATTTCTCAGTTTCAATTTGTTGAAATGCCTCAGGTATAGATGCATTTTCTTCAGAAGTCAAGATTTCAGAGCCTCCCTCATCAATCACCGTTTTAGAGGAGCCCAAGTCTGGAACAATATTCTCCTCAGGTTTATTCACAGAAGTTGGAATAGTTATTACTTCAGAGTCACTAGTTGTTGCAGAGTTTTGTAGTTCAAGCTGATTGGATTCTTTTGGTAATTTTTCATCAACCTCTTCTTCAGAAGAATCTTCTGCAGATTCCTGTGCTTTCTCTCTTTCATCTAAAAATGCAGCGATGTCCTTATTCTGGCGAAAAGCCAACACAAAAGGATTTGTAGCTGCATGCACCACGCCCTGGTTAAGTTTGATGTTTATTGCTTCTACTTCTTCTTCTTTCTTCATGGTCAAAGTAGTCTGTCCTCTTGAAATGCGCAGAACACGTACATTGACTTCCTGGCCAACCTGCAATGTTGAGCTTCCCAGGAGGTTTCCGAATTCTGATTCCTCAGACAAGGGAAGAAACCCTTCTTCTCCATCTGGAAGAGATACATAAGCTCCAGATCTGGTTAGATTCTTCACTGTGCCATCCAGAACTTGTCCTTTCAAAAATTTGGAGGTCCTCTGTGCTTCACCTCGCCTTTGATTAGACCTCCCAGCATTTTTCTTGCCAGTCCTTGGCCTGTCACTGCCACCACTAGAAGCTTCTCTCCTCTGCTGTAACTTACTGACATCATCACTATCACGCATTGTCAAAGAGATCCTTCCAGTTTCAATATTTGCTTCAACAATTCTGACCTTTACTTCTTCTCCAACAGAAACCACATTCCCAACATCTTTAACGAACTCATCACTTAGTTTGGAAACATGTACCAGACCATCAGTGAAAGCTCCAAAGTCAACAAATGCACCAAATGGTTGAATAGACCTTACTTTCCCTGTAAAAGAAGCACCTGGTAGCAGTTCTTCATTTTTAACTGGTGGCATATCACTCCTCCGGGCTGGTCTTGTCCGTTTTGACTGAGCAGCAGGTGTAGTAGAAGAAACAACTGAACTTTCATCTGTTTCAGTTTCTGTTGATGAAGGTAAGCTTTCTGGGGACGCATCAACCTGTTCAGCTGAAATAGCTGGATTTGGCTCCTCTGTTGCAACATCGGTTCCAACAGCAGCTAAGAATTGAGCTCTATAAACATATTTTGAGCTGTAATCACTCAACTGTTTCTGTAGTAGTCTCAATGAGACCGAACGAGGTAATAGAAATCTTTTGTTTGAAAATAATGCTCTTGAAGAACTTGGAGAGACCTTATATTTTGTGAGTTTGATGTCCCTCCTCTGAGAGAAAGTTGCTTTAGTCAAAAGGGTAACACTGCCAGATGAACAAGGGATTACAGGTGTCATGCTGATTTTGGTTTCTAGTAACCTTAAAAATAATATGGATCTATTGGTTCATAGTTCCTCTATTGACCTACACATGAAAGAGAGAAATTTGTTAAGACAAAAATTTAGTCACAAAATTGACAAGAAAAGACTTAAAATGATCAGGATCAGAAGATACACAAAAGACCAGAGTAAGTCAAACCTCGAATTTTATATTCATGTTCTACAACCAAGCCACTAAATCAGATTAAGGCCGTTTTTTTGTTTTTGTTTTTTGAATACTGACATGAAATCATATGTCATATGTCATATGATTATTACATATGAAGAGGAATGATTCAATGAGTCCAGGACTTAAAAAGGATTGATTCAAAACCCTGGATTTTTATATGATAACTTATGCCAATGTGCAATCCAATTCACTCAGTACCTGTAAACCAAAATTCGAGTGAATCCAAACTTTTAGTTTAGAAATTCACAATGCTCAAAACTAACAGCTATCTACGTATGCATGAGATTAAGCACTAAAATATCCAGTGCATGTATCATGCATGCCTAAATCCCATAGTCAAAAGTTTTGAAATGATTTACTGTTTAGTTTAAGTAGTTTACATAATCTACATGAAGTCTAGCAGTTTAGATTATCAATCTAACGGTCAGATTGTTAGAAAATTGAGGGGCTTAATTTAAACCCTCAAGTCATGGACTCACTGGATCGCTGTCCAAACAAATACTATGAGTACATAATTATGCAGTCATATTGTCATGTACAAAACAGTTATATTTATTTTAGTGCCCAATCAAAATATACAAATGGGAACGACGATATATCCAAATCTCACGGTAAAATTTTTATCAATGGAAATGTCAATGTGAGTCAAGTGATGTACTTGCTTATTGAAATTGTAAGATGATTTTCTTGTAGACAGATTCAAAAATTCCTCCACACATAAAACATAGCTTTCAAACGCACTTACAATTACAGTTGTTAGCAAGACAAGCAGACACCATATAACAGCAGAAGTGGGGCTAAGAGTCTGAAATGGAATTCCATTTCCAAGCACGTAAAAGAACAAATCTCAACTAACTTGTGCTTCACCACTATAAATGTCGTAGCAGCTGGTTTACATCATGTGAGGAGAAAATGAGACAGACCAAAATGTTTTATGTTTATAACCCGACAACACTCCAAAAGCTGTGTTTGGCATATTAGGGTAAGGAAACAAGGCAATTTGGTAAAAGAGAGGCAATAATAGATGATATAGAAACAAATGGATGCCACAGCAGGCCATCAAGCAAGTGTTTCTGATATCAAACATACTCCACTTCGTCCACCTTATAACTATCGTGAGATGTCTGGATGACATTCGACAGTGTTACAATATATATTTTCATAATTATTAAATCATGACCTTCACAACCAAGTATTTCGTGCTTGCAAGGTATATATTTAGCAGTCATTTATAAGTTTGGTACTTGAATGAGTCTTAGGTGATAAATAATTTTTGCCACATGATTTTGAGTTAAGAAAAAAAGAGTACAATGTTTGCGGCCAAGATGCAAATTACAAAAAAGGAGAACATTCTTGTTTGATTATTATCATACTAGTAACACACATGTCAACATTAAATAATTTCCATTACCATTAGTATTGTAACACAGCGATTGTATAATTTGTTTTCTTCATTTTGTTCTTATCCCTATGATCATGTAATTTTTAAACATGTTTTGCATTATTTATAGTTTACAAGGCTAATTAAGTGATGCAGTAAATTACAACTTCATATGGTAATACTTTAAGCTAGTAATCTTCGTCTCTTCCCATCGCCTATTCTAGTAGCGCAACCTTTAATCCCACCACTTCTAGTGGTAAAAGACTATAAATAGGTAATGAAACAATAGCAAATTATTAACTCTAATAGTTTCTTTTCCCTGTGAAATGTGATGAGAAAACACTCTATATGACATTAATATGTGTTGAAATGAGTTTACTGTTAAATAAATTAGTGATTTAAAATTAACTAGGTTTGTATGTCATGAACAATACTTCTAACAAAAACCTGTACAATATGTAGCCTAATTGGGACAGGAGACTAACAAATTCCAAAATATAATTCTCTATCAACACAACAAGTTATTCTTGCATTTTACTAAAACACTCATCTTTGGAAAATCACTTCTTTT